>JBBPCS010001763.1:0-14532 GCA_037974645.1 Hollardia meadi
GAGTGAGTAGATATCTTGGTTGTATAGTTTGCCAAATTACTTCACCAGCTAACCTCATCCGATACCAACCTTTATATGATGTCAAAGTGTTGATTAGCCTGCAAGAAATGATGTACTGGTGACGGTACAAAGCAGAGGTGGAATGATTTGATTCTGCAAGCCAGTAGTTATGCAAGGCAGGGGCAGTCAGCCAGCTAGATTAGCATGGATCTGGCATTGGTTGCTTTGTAACGTTCAATTCAGATTTATTGTCATTATCCCGACCGGGTTAACAGCTTACTCGCCGGTCTCTCAGTCGCGGTACGTGACCCACGACTTGAATACGTGACATTACACCATAACGGTGCAGAAAAACAACACAGTGGCAGACCAGTCTCCTGTAGGCTACGTCGCGCCTGTTTTACCCGATGGCCAGAATGCTCGTGAGTGAGTGTGAGTGTGAGCATGCGCGCGGTTGGTTTGCGAGTGTATTCTGTTGGGTGCAACCTGAAACCTCACCGCTAGATGGTGCCAAAAAGTACACAAGCCACCTTTAACCAACAAAGTTTTATACTGATGGCCCCTGGGCAACTACTGGGAAGCTAGGGCTCAAGGGCAACTTATCTGTAGTTTTATGAGGGATGGGAGAGTGTGGCTAAACACCCTGTCAAGTCACCCCATCTCACCCCTCTTGTAATTGCACTCTTGGCTGCCATGATGGCATGTGCCTGAACCATGTTGTTTGGCTCTGGCTGGATGGTGTAGTGTATATAAGTGTGTGTGAGGGTGTGTGGACAGGGTGTTTGACAACACTCATTGGTCCGCTATATTTGAGCCAGAGTCAGGCAGCGGTTCAGACTGTGTCAGAGAGTCTGCACTAAAGAAGTATTTAAAGCCAATTTAATCCACTACATACATCTTCTCATATCCTTTTAACTGTGTTGAAACATATTGGCAGCATTTTTGGTACAAAGTTAAGTCTTACAATGCCATTGCAGGGCTGTTGCATTGAAGCAAGAAAAGACACTTGGACTAGCAATGCGCTGCATCCTTCTTTGCCTCCCACTCACAAATTTCTGCAGCAGCTGTTGCAAAGAAAATTACTTGTTACACATTACATGGTGACCACAGAATCCGAGAACAACATGTTTGGCCAAAACTACATTTTTGAACTAAATTATGAGACTCTAAATCAAGTACACATCATAACACTTTAAGGTGGATTGTTATAATGTCCCATAACTCTTTCGCTATTTTTTTGCAATTGTCATGACAAAATGGTGTTTTCATCCCTTTGAAGTTTCATTTAGCAAGACACTGAACCTGTACTGCACATTCACTATGGCCCTTACCTGTCCCTGCACTGCAGTAGTGCACAGTATATGCTGCTCAAATGCAGATCTGCATATTTATGAGTACACCTTATGTAATGGTTTGATTTGAGCACTGTGAATTTTCAATTAAAAATCAAATAAGAACCTCAAACATTATTCTTTGACATCTAAATACACTGGGGATGTAACTGGGATATGTTGCTTTTGCTAAAAGGTGACAGATATGGCCTTATGAGTGGCAGACATCATAAAATCCTGTTTTAAACCCAAACTAGCTTTGATTTACGTAACATTTTGTCACCCTGTTAACAATGATTCTGTTGTAGACCTTGAGGACTGCAGGAAGAGAGGAGAGCACAATATGTAGCAATGAGGTGGCATGCTATCATAGCTGCATCATTTGATATATCCAAAACAAGAATTAAATATTGCAGGGAATGAAACCA
The DNA here is from genome assembly GCA_037974645.1 of Hollardia meadi. Classification (NCBI taxonomy): domain Eukaryota; kingdom Metazoa; phylum Chordata; class Actinopteri; order Tetraodontiformes; family Triacanthodidae; genus Hollardia; species Hollardia meadi. The sequence continues at coordinate 1,760 of JBBPCS010001763.1, forward strand.
CAATCCACGCATGGACTCACCCAGGGAATTTTAATCCCCTTAATCTAAAAGCTTTAGTCTAATGTAACTCTAATGCACCACTTTGTTTGAACATCAGATCGGTATGACAGTTACTGTTTTGTGATCGAGTAAATGCTGTGTGGGAATTGGTGGTCTTATCTGTCTCATGCTGTGGACCACAGTAGTATAGACTACATCTTCAGTTGGCAGTACTATATTTCTTTGTCATATTCCTGTATGATTGTCATCATGCTTGAATTTTTAAAACTCATTGTCAGTTGGTGTGAAGGATTTTTTTCATACAGGCATTGATGCAGAGAATTTGTATAGCAGCACATACTCAATACTCCCTGACATATAGCATAAGGACAACAGGACTTAATTGACTTTTATCCTGATAAACATAGTGTGGTACAACTTTACAAAATTTGTACAAAATTATGCTGTCAAAATTAATGATTGCTAGCAAATCGTTATCAAAATACTGTAACTTGCATAGTTTTCTTGCATAGTCCTGTGATGCAGAGAGTATATAGGAATACCATAAGTATTTTACAAAGATATTTCAATGGTATTTTAAAGGAATAGTTCACCCCAAAAATTAAAATTGTGGGGATGCATGCAAAGGCCTTCAGTTTCGCGGCTACAGTGAAGATTTTAGCTTATAAATGGTTGTAAATAATGTCTTTCCAAATCACCTGTGGGCTTCTGGAAACTTGAATTATGGCAGACAAGCTGTATGGATCCATTTTATGATTTTTTTCAGTTGTTCTTTTTATGTTTTAAAACAAGTTCCCAGCTTCTCCAGGTGTTTAGGAGAATGCTGCAATACTGTTTTGCTGTGACGCTCCAGAAATGTTTTGTGGACGAAAGAAAATTCATCCGACTTTCCATCAGCATGGGGGTGACTGTCACTAGATAATGATTGACTTTTCATTTTTGGGTGAACTGTTCTCTTAATGAGCTGGTGGAACAAATGATGCATGAAAATAGAAAAAGCACTATCGGAATATTGAGGAAATAATCTCTGAATTCTTATTTATACTTATACTATCGATTTTTTTCTTCATAGATTAATCAGATTTTCACAATTAATTGTTTAGTGTTATCATAAATGACAAAGAAAAGCAACAAATCATTTTTTAAGAAGCTGAAACCAACCAAAAGTTTGACATTTTTGCTTGAAAATGACAGACAAATAAGTGATTATCAAAATAGTTGGCAACTAATTTTCTTTTGATCGACTTGTCAATTAATCCACTAATTGTGGCAGCCCTAATGCATTTTCACAAGAAACAAATAAGTATTTGGCCAAATATGTCACCAAAAATTATTTCTTAGTCAGTGTTGTCCATTAAGAACCTGCATTGTTTAAAAAAAGCTCAGCATTGTTGAAATACTGTAGAAATGTTATTTGAATTTCTCTACTGATCAACAAATACAAAACTTTTGAAACACTGATTATTAATAGGATTTCTTATAGACCCAACAGACCGAATTACTGATCAAACCACAAACATCAAGAATGATAAATAATTATGGAACATTTACAGTCACTTGAGGTTTTAATTTGAGCGTCAACTTTAAATCAACTTTTAATTTTGAGCATATCTTGGAAATGCCGGCAGAATCCATTTATATTATAGGTTCATTTAATCATGAGTAGTCAGTTGACAGTCAATAGATGTAAGATATTGCTAAAAAAGTCTATAAATACCTTATGAAAAAACAATAGAAACTATACAGTGTACACACACACACACACACAAAGTATTTCTGAAAGCAAATGATGTGTAAATAACTGCTCTCAAGGCGCCATTAACCTTAATTTGCTTTTGATGTGGACAAGACCTCACCCTGTTGTACAAACATTCATGAGCTAATATTGAGAATTTAAAAAGACTATATGTACACACAATTGGGTTGTAACAGATTTCAATTCAGAAAAGACCACTGCACTTAGAAGCATTTTACTATATGCTAAGTCAACTTAATCTGAATGTTTACTATGGGTAAATTAGCTACACATTAGAGAAACATGTTTGTAATTATGCATCCCATTTTCTATTTATTTCAGTACCTTCTTCAACCATGAGAACTAGTAAGAAATAGAGAAGACATCATGTGTTTCCATTATAGGGTTACATCTTTTCAGTGACCTTGCCACAGGATGCAGGTCAGACATCACGGCTGAGTTGAGGGTGTGGTGGTGAATTGAAGAATTGTCTTGTGGGTCAAACTATTACAGCATTGCAGGGATTTTTCCTACAGCTCGCAGTGTTACCCATTCCTGGTGTGACCTTCATTGTCGGTGCTTCCCAAAGACAACAGAGAATGCTAAATGAAGACGACCATCATAGAATATGATTCCCTCTAATGCCTGACCATTGTGTATTGGAATAATTAATCCTTGCTTCTGTAGCATCAAAGGGCCTCTCTCATAAGCACTGTAGGCTGGCTTGTAAACCTATGTACTTAGACACTGCAGTGTTAACCTTATTGATGTCAAACATATTAGGTTCTGGTGTTTAAAGGAATTCTTTCCTTCTTAACAATGTTTGACAGTGAAGGTCAAACAGTGCAGTTATATGGGTGCATGTACAGTAGGAATCATGAACACAGTTAAAACAACACTAGTTATGACATTAGATTGTAGAAAATATGCACCAGATGGCCCTGTCAGCAGCCAGGGCTTTATGGTAGCCTGGAAAATTACCATCATCAGTCTGATCTGAAACTACCATCCGTTTCTGTTGCAGCAGCTCTGCATGATATCCACGTTAAGTTTTGTTGAGCTGTGTAAACAGCTCTCTGCTGTGCTGGTTTCAGATGTTGGGGTTTCTCTTTGAATGGCAGTAGTAAGCTGGTTGGCATACTAGGGGATAATTATGGTTTTCTTATTGGTGATGGATGGGGCTGGGCATACATGGGGGCCCCACTGTTCCACAGTTGCAGGATGGCGTGGGTCCAGTTATGAAACCTGAAATGGGGATGTGGCTGGCCATGGTAGCTGGAAACAATGGTTTCTTTCACTGCTGCACATTCTTTCCATCCTGTTTTTCTTTTCAAGTTTGTTTCCAAATGATGTTTAGAAAAAAAGAAACAAAATATTCAATGCTTTTAGTGTGTATGACTGTACATTATATACCTTATGTTTTATATGCTAAAGGTTTTAGCACCAACAAAAATGCTGTGGAACTGAATGTGATTTTTTTTTTTTAAAGATAATATTTCTAAAAAAAAACCCACAAAATGTATAGAGTTAAACTTTTTATGTCAATAAAGGTCAATTAAAGACTAAAACAAGAATACATACACATTCACACAACAGCAAGTCAAAGATTCACAGATTAGCGACAAGTTCTCTTGGCAGTTCTTTGAAGAGAACATAGAATAGAATAGAATAGCTTTATTGTCATTATACAATTGTACAACGAGATTAAAAGAGCTCCACCATAAGTGCACAGCATCCCGTTGCTGCAGAGAAATCCTTTTTAACCTGATTCCAAAAAAGTTGGGACATTGTGTATAGCCTAAATAAAAACAGAAAGCAGTCATTTGCAAAAAACAAACAACCTGTTTACTGACAATGGTTTTACAGAGTGTTCCTGAGCCCATGTAGTAATAGGCGTTATATAATCACATGCTTCACAAAGTGGTGCACCTCGGCCCATCCTTGCTTGTGAATGACTGAGCCTTTCGAGGATGCACCTTTCTTACCCAATCATGATACTATCATCTGTCACCAATGAGCTTGTTAACCTGTGGAATGTTCCAAACAGGTGTTTTTGGAGTATTCCTCAATTTTCCTTTGTCCCAACTTGTTTGAAACATGTTGTTGCATTAAATTCAGAATAAGCATATATTTACAAAAATTAATGGTGTTGATGTGGTAAGACATTGAATATATTGTCTTTGTATTGTTTTCAATTCAATGTACAGTATGTCACAAAGGATAATCACATTCTGTTTTGTTTAATGTTTTACTCAGCGTCCTAACTTTTTTGGAATCGAGGTTGTAGTAGTCAGGGTGGCATGTTTGTCAAAGGAGAGAATTGAAGAATTTGTTTACTACTTTGTGAGGCCAAAATAATATTAAATGTATATTATTTTTCTTTTTAAACACAACTGGTTTAATTGAATGAGACAAACCTCTTCTAAGCCTTATCTCATTTTGTATGATTATGCTGACATTACGCTAACGATGACCTGGGTGACTGATAGACAACATTTTTCCTTTGTAAGTGTGCAGGTGTTTTTAAACCCAAACGGCATATGAGAAGGAAATGGCATAGACTAATTCAATGAATGCTCTTCCAACATTTGATTTGCAGCATAGCTGATATGTTTAGATCTAAATTCTATGTATCTTTAAATCAATAAACCCCTCTTTGGTCTGCTGTTTGTGTCAAGCAGCAAAATTGATGGTTTCAATTGTGGTGGTGAGACTTGGCTCCATTTTATGGAAGTAAATGTGAAACACTTGAGCAGTAATAGCCAGCTTCCGAGCACGTGGTGCTCTTGCTTGTACTTCCTTTATTTATTATAAACAATGGCATTTGAAGCTTAAATCAGTGATGAGATAGTATCCTGTTAATATTGTTAAGTTTCAGCAGCTACTTCTGGTGAATGCGGCTAATTCAATACCAGTGGACAGTACTGGGTGGAGAGAAGTGGAGATAGGAAAGGACAGAAGGCTTAATCTAATCTGCCTCATGCATTGCTGTGCATACATCAGTCATCTGTTTATGAAAAGCTCTGTGTATATGGGCAAGCTCCTGCAAGACTACGTAGGTAGCCAACCCCTCAACCTAGTTCTGACTGAGATAGAATTGTCCCATGTACATACTGAAAGTAATACTAGCTAATGTAGTCATGTTAAATCACTGATTATATTGTGGCATGTATTTATATTTATAATATGAAATTCCAGTGCTGCTCAGTTCAAGGTGCCCTGTTATTCGTCAGATATAAGATCTTGGAGTATAAACTGGGTTGAATGCTGGGTCGTACATTTCTTGGCTTGGTGAGTATGAGTCTGTGGACTCGTACTGTGGACAGAAAAGTGCTTTAACTGACCAAATAAAGTAGACAGACGAAGATAAAGAGCAAGAGAACACACGTGAGCGAGTGAGCAGGAACCAGCATACATAGAGAACTGAAACTGAAATTAACTATATTTCGTAACTGGGTATTTATTTATTTATGAAAGGACTATTTGGAGATGAAAAGGCATAGTTCAATGTTTTTTTTTTTAATGCTTGGTGGAAACAAGCCAGCTCTACAGCTGATGTCTGCATGCCCGGTTCCTCTGGTCTTGCTGACCTTTACCCGCATCGTCTTTAACCCTGGATCTGTGAAGCATAGGCTGAGAAATGTGCTGTTTTCTTTTACAGAGGTCACTCTTTGTCCCTTTTTTGTCCAAACTTATTGGAAGCCACACAAAGACGGCCATAAAAGCAAGAGTGATTTGCTTAGGAAAGAGACCTGCCTTTGCTATCCATGAAAAGGCTTTGAATTGGGCGTAGGTTTGGTGAAGCTCTGACGAGATCTTTTTGATAAGATTGGTTTATTGCCCATGAGGTGATTACTTGGCATAAAGGAAATGGATTGACCATTCACAGGCAGCATTTAACCAGGACATTTCCAGTGTTAATGACACAAAAGAGGAACTTTCCATGCTTCCTGAAATTAAAATCTTTCTAAATTCTCCTGGCCCTCAGTAAAATTTAGATGGGAGAAAATTTAAATTAATTCATGATTAAAATGACCCCTCATACTGTAATCAGCACTTGAACCTCAGTACATGTTTTATCTTAAATCTAAATGCTAAAATACAGAGCCAAAGCAATACAAAGTGTGTCACCATCCAGACACTTGGGGACTCATTGTATCTAGTGGCTTGACAGGTCTCCTCCAATTGCTTTGCTTCCTGTTAAGCACCAGGCATTGTCTGGTGTTTTTTTAGGCTGCCCAGCAGATAACTGCTCCTGCTTTCTTTCCTGGGAGGCTAAACATGTCACTCTGCTGCTTAACAGATTGCTTGTGCTTTATGATTAATCCTTTAGTATATAAAAGTCCAAAAATTGTGAAAAATTCTCATCCCAATTTCCCCAAAGCCCAAAGTGACATCTTCAGAAAACTCTATTTCCTGTGATAAATGCTTTGTTTCTTGGGATGCTAAACATGTCTTTCTGCTGCTTAACAGACTGCTTGTGCATGCTGGAGAACATAATAGGATTACCATAGATTAATACAGTATAAATAGCTATTATAATCAAAGGTCCATCATGTAGATTAGTCTCTTGATGCGTAAAAACCAAATATTGGATTAAGCCTTAATTATTACTCCCAATAATCAGTAGGGCTGCAACTAACTATTTATCCTTTATTATTGATTAATCTGTTTATTATTTTCACAATCCTTTTTGTATATAAAAGTCAAAAAATTGCAAAAAATTTTCATCACAATATCCCACAGCCCAAAGTGAGTGTAAATAAAATAAAAGTCCAACCCAAAAACTCTATTTACTGTAATTAATGACAAAGAAAAGCAGCAAATCCTTACATTTAAAAAATGTTTGACGTTTTTACTTGAAAAATGAATGGTGATTGATGAATGATCGTTTATCAAAATAGTTGCAACTACCTTTCTTTTAACAGACTACTCAATCAGTCGACTAATTGTTGCATCTCTAGTAATTAATGGTATAGCCTACTATGGTAATTACTAGTATAACCAATACTTCATGATGATGATGATGATGATTAGTTTTATCTTTCTTTTTTACATATGTATGTTTTGAACATTCTATAAAAATGTACATAAAAAAAGAAACAAGATGCCAAAAAATGAAAAAAGAATTAGCAGATTGCCACTTATGATGACTCGAGTGATGTACAGTCTTTGAAGATACTAAGAAAAGTTTCCATACTTATAGTCACATTGTCAATGTCTGAGGCTGTCTACAAAATACACACACATAGCTCCCAGTCTCTTTTACACTTTGCCCCCTTTTTTCTTAGACACAGGGCTGTATGTTCCTGCATCCCAGCAGCAAGTGCAGAGTGACGTTAGTTTGTTTTGTATGGCTGTAGTGACGCCAGTTTACAGAGCTGCTATGCGATTCCTTCAATTGCCAAGCTTTTATAGTAAAAGACGTGACAGTCACACACAGTTTCAGCTATTCAGCCATGCTTGCTGAGAGACTTGTCTCTAATAAAGCGCACATCTCTGTGTTCCTGTTCAGTGCTACAGCACAACCACAGGTTTGATGGTGCTGCTTTTCTGCCATGGTAACTTGAAGCATAAAAAGCACCATCAGGGCCAAGAGCTTTAACATCTGGTAAATGAGAGTTCTCATAGTGTCAAATGGCTGTCTAAAGACTAGAGAAACCCTGAAGTCCCTGAGTCATCTGACCTTGATCATTGATATAGAAACATTTTACTAACCTCACTTATTTGTTGTATTTCGTCATTGAGGAAATGAAACGGGGTAGGTTAGAGGCATATTGGCTTTGGTCCAGGATTGCACTTCTTGGTCATGTTCAGTCTTGTCACTTACTGGTTGATTAGTGTGTCAGAGAGTTTCTATGAAACAATATAAATCCAGACATTTGTTCACTGGAATGCTAATTACTGTATAAAAATGCATGAGAGCCATCACACTGAAAGATACAGCTGATGGTTCCTTTTTTACTTCTTTTTACTTCCTTGTATAGTTCCTTCGAAGTCAGAGGGTACATTAGCAGATAGAAAGGAGAAACACCATTGTGTGGTTCATTGGTAAGTATTAACCTTGATGTCTACTGTAGGAATGAGAACAGCTCCCTTATTCCCTCTCAGACGCACATAGTGTCTGGACTGTTGTGATTTTAACTGCTTCATGTGCCTAAGCTAAACGTGCTAAATTGAGTTTCTTTATTTCCCTTTTCTTGAACGAAACAGTGGTATTGCTTGTGTTTTGCTTTCCAGTGTTGCCAGTTACTTGATGAATGTCATGGACTATCAAATGAGCACGTTTCACCTGAAATGAACATTTCCCATGTACATTTGTGATCATAAAAATATATATATAGCTGACATATTTTTCCCTGCTTTATCTACCATTTATGGTGACATTTATAGTAACATGTGCCTAAGAATGTACATCAGTGCTGCATACAGTCGTTCCCAGGTATAAGATCTAAAGTTGGCATTTTATAGGTATATGGAGTAAATGATTGCCTCAGTGTAAACACCCAGTAAACATCTACTCAGGGTTCCCTTCTTAGTTACAATTCAGCTGGATCTTAATGATGCAAGTGTAGGACACGATCCCCCACCGGTGCTGCATGCTTTGTTTTACCGCCCTGCTCTCCTTCTTGCTTTTACTGCATTTAGACTGCTGGTGGTGTATTATGTGAGGGTGGGGGGAGCAGGCTGAATGTCGTTCTGTCCAGCAGCAGCAGTGAAAGGGAAAGTTAAAAGGGGTTACTGCTAGTGGGTCAGTCATGGCGCTGCTTACTGTGGCAGTGCATTTTGTCACTGCGCAATGGAAGCGTTGTGGCTGACTCTTCACTTAGAGACAAGGCAACAGGTGTGTGTTTGTGTGTTTTTCTCTTTTTATGGCACATAGCATCTGTCGCTGTTGCTATGTAAGGGACAAACATGAAGCAGTGCATTACACACTGCACACAGTGATATTAGAAGCTACAGGAAATTTGGTTTCTATTGACAGCGGTACGAAGTTCACAACCGTTTCTATTGTGCTTCAAGCCTGTCTCTTCTTCTCTCCTAAATGAATAGGCTATATGAAACTCCGATACGCTATAACTGCATAGTTAGATGCAAGTTCTCCCCCTTTAGTTTTGAGTAATAGAATTTACAATCTCAGCATATTCAGAAGAATTGCAGTAGGATTTATATATCGCCATAGTGCAGTCCTTACGTCATCTCCACTGCCCCTACCTCTCCTCTCAGACTATGGTATCTATGGATTGTATGTTATAATTATCAGTTCTTCTTGCATCTCTGGCTAAAGGGCTGTAATTGTTTGAAGATATATTCACAGTCTCTGTTTTGACAGAGGCCTCCTGGCATCTATTCTAAGACTCCCTAATGTAAATAAGATATGGTCCCTCACTCAGCAAGCAGACGTTTTATTTTTACACAGAGAGAGGCTAAATGGCTGATATTGAAGGGTTTGTTTTACAACCCCAATTCCAAAAATTTGGACATTGTGTAAAATGACAATAACAACAGAATGCAATGATTTGCAAACCCTTTTAACCAATTTTCGTATTTTCGCCCCTGGGCACCCCCTACAGTTGCAGGGTGTAATTACACTGTCGTAAAGACAAATTGTGCTTTGAGCTCCCCTCATAGACAGCGGTACATGTGCATTTGTTGTTAAGCTGAAGCCTATTTAACCGGCAAAGACTATCAGAAGAGAAAGAACTATGTCGACTGACGAGGTAGAATATTACTGGATTTTACACAAATATGACTGCATATTTCTTGTAACATCGGAGATAAACACTAACAACAAGAATAGCAAGAGTTTTAGTTGTGTAGAAATACTGTTTGCGTTTTCAGCAAATATCGGCTACATTGTTTGAATGTGGACTATGTAATCAAATAAAATGTTTTTGACGACATGATAGACACATTTTGCACATAAGAAACTGTTCTTATGGTGTGAGGTTTTGGTCCTGATGGACCGCAGCCTCCTGTCAGAGGCCAATGTAGTATTTTTACAACTAACGCTGTACATAGCATGGCATTTATAACAGCAACAGGGGGTGAAACTATGAAGGGAATCCCAGGTTTCGGTAACAATTAGCGTTAGATTATGTCTAACGTTAGAGGTAAATTTTTGGCTGTGTGGCGGTCAATCACTGCACATGACGGGACCAAAAGACAGGTCGGGGATAGTCCTGAGGTCAAGGCAGAGAAGGGTCCAATTGTGGAATACCAGAGAGGTAATCCACAGCTTGCTGAGTGCACCGGTGGATCGCTGAATAGCGGGGATAGACTAACAGCTGATCGGTGGAGCTAACAGCTGGTCGGTGGCTAACAGCTAGTCGGCAGAGAAGGTGAGTACACACAGAGGTGTACAACCTTCAAACTGTTTCAGCACAGGACTGAAAAGTGTTGAGACAAGATAAGAAGTGGCGGAAACAGTCACACCAGTTCCTACTTGCAGTAGAAGCACAATTTGCAGTATTTTCCTCGGATTGTGAAGTGGCGACATACGCGCCAGCGTCCTCTCACATCCAGTTCCGTAGTAGAAGTTTGCTAACATCACCTCGAGAACTGGACAACTTTACTAGCACAGCCAAACAAGAAGTAAACACAACAACACGTAGCAAGCCAGCTTACGATAATAAGTTATTCCTTATTCCGGTCTCTTGACTCATTTTCTCTTCCTCACTTCCTCCAACAAAGTCTTCCTCTGTCTCTTCGGCGCTTCTGCCATAACAAACATACTGAACATAGTGAGCTAGCTTCTTCTCATAGCTAGCCGAAAGGTGTATAGTAACTGCCGTAAAGCGTTGTGTGGTCACGCGAGATGTCTCCGGGACGCTACCTCAAAGTTACATAGTGCAGTATCTGGCGATCCGGGCGCGCTGCGGCAGTGGGTGGGGGCGCCATTCCCCCTGTTACAAGTCAGTGTCCCATCAAAATGATTTTGAAGCTGTTATTTTAAGGTAAAAAAGTTACGCAGTGGGGCTTTAATGTAATTGAATACAGTACAAAAACAAGATATTTAATGTTCAACCTGATAAACTTTGTTTTTTATAAATATACCTTTATTCTGAATTCGATGCCTGCAACACATGGGACCATTCTTACTTGATATGTGATGTCAGTTGCTCAACAGTCCAAGGTTTCGGTTGTCGTATTTTGCACTTCATAATGCACCACACATTTTCAAGGGGGGACAAGTCTAGTACCCGCAGTCTTTTACTCCAAAGCCATGCTGTTTTAAGGTGAGCAGAATGTTGCTTAGAATAGAATAGCTTGGCATTGTCCTGCTGGAATAAGCAGGGACCTCCCTGAAAAAGATGTTGTCTGGATGGCAGCATATGTTGTTCCAAAGCCTGTATGTACCTTTCAGCATTAATAGTGCCATCACAGATGTGTAAGTTACCCATGCCATGGGCACTAACACACCCAAGTACTAGGGATGCACCGAAATGAAAATTCTTGGCTGAAACCGAAAATAATGAAACACTTGGCAGAAGGTCGAATACCGAACTCGGTTTTTCGCAGTTTTTCATTTATTTTGCCAATTTTTTCACCATTGCATAAATTAAATAACCTAAATGTGCTTTTTACTTTTTTTTGTCTTGCTTTTCAAAGAAAAAATCAATTACAAAACTACAATTTAAAAGTATTTATTTAACACTGAACATTTTTTTTTACATTCCAGCAGACATTATACCAACAAAGCACAATATAACTTAAAATAAATAAATTAGTAAAACAAAATATTTTTATTTGGCCCCCACAAAATAAAAATAAAATAGCCTTGAATAGCCTATTAGGCCTATAAATGACTGCTGAAAGAATGTAATGTATATCTACTCTGTACGCCTACAACAAAAAAGTGCATTGAAAAAAGTGCAAAAAAGTGGATGAACCCACAACAAATGAATAATCGTCCTGGACATAAGCCTACTTAGCCTACTGTTCCTCTTCTCATCGATGACATGAGATGCAGCACTAAACAGTCTCTCGCTGTCGGTGCTTGTGCATGGAGCAGACAAGTACCTAGGATGGGAACCGAGATTCGGAATTGTTAACTCATAGAATCGACATTGTAGGCTATCAGTTCCGCCATGTTTTTTTGACAGTTGCTCATTTCAAAACAATGATGCCTCAGAGATAATGAAATGGTTGAAGACCGGTGTAGGCCTCCTATTTTCCACACTGAAAATAGCACAAAATTCATCATAAAAAAATATAAATAAAATCTTTAATTCCTTTCCCATCCCTACAAGTAGCCTACCTGCATGCCATCTGTGCCAGGTCGGGAAAGCCTTGATTGGTCCTCCAATATCCGAGAGGGTTATAGCTCTTGGAGATGGGGACTTCTGAGAGATAACCATCTAACTGCGGTTGAGCTTGTCGTCTGCCTGGCATTTGGGTTATTCTCTTGGAGGATCTCGTCGAACATGTCAGACAGCAAGGGTGTGCGCGGCTCATCTGTAGTACGGCCCTTTTTTTCTGTGCGCCGTTTCCCCTATCTCCTGTGCTGTGCGTCCAGTGACCGTCTCCATCACCAAGCGGCTTTCCCAAATCCAACTCAGCCTGGATCATTTCTCGTGCGCGCTGCTTTTCCCCCACATCCAAGTAATGATCTTTATATCGTGGATAAAGTTCAGTCGCGATGCAGTACAGGGGTTCGGAGTCTGCCTGACTAAAACGTGTGTTGACAGCCTCTAAGAGTGCACTTTCAGTTGTTTTCACTCCATGGTCTGTTTCAGCCTCTTTGCTTCGAAGACGCTTTAATGCTGCAAGTAAGGGGATAATAGGAAGAAGATGGAGGAACAGCTGCAGCAGAGTAACATCAGCGGAGTTTGGAGAGGCCTTAAATCCATCTCCGTTTATAAGGAACCCGACTCCCAGGCTGTGGGGGACCAAAAGTGGGTGAATGATCTGAACTTATTTTTCAACAGATTTGAACAGACATCTGCCCCTCCCCCGGCCCAGTCCTCCCTGCTGCAGCCCCCCTTGTCTGCACCCCCAGTACATTGCCCCACCCCATCCCCCACCTTCACCCCAC
>JBBPCS010001764.1:0-14531 GCA_037974645.1 Hollardia meadi
TACCGTGGAGACACCGCTGAGAATCCGCAACACCGTTTGCTGTGACGCAACCAATGCCTCATGTGCTTCCCAGGGAGCGCTGAGAGCATTATAAACAATGCCGTCGGAGCGCGCTGAAAGATTTCTTCAGATATCTCCAGGTCAAAGACTACTACATTACATTATTTCCTGAATATACAATAAAATACAAACCTTAAAAAACTACACCACTGTCTACGTCAAACAGAAATGGGACAAAGAATCATGCCTGGAGATATCTGAAGATGATTATATATGGGAAAGGCTAAAACTACCAGCTGAAGGTCCTGTAGAAGTTGATTGCTCTTTTGTCACATTATTCCTCAGCAAAATCACAGACAAATTCATTGCTGACGATGAATATCTCTTCAAAATACTCTTGGCTGCTAGTAAGAAAGCCATCACGTTGACATGGCTCCAGCACAGGACGACTGGACTGCAGTGGTCAACAAAATAAACTGCATAGAGAAACTGACCTTTACTTTAAGACTGCAAAATGATCAATATGTTAAACCATTTTCCTGTAATGTCGCCCATGTCAACCCATTTTTATAGCCTAAAGATATCCATAAAGATAAAGTAATGGTAATTCAGTTTACCATTACCCTTTAGGGCACCGTGTCTTTAATAATAATCAAAATTATTTTATTTTATTTATAAAGTTCTTTTTTACGCATTTAAGCACAAATTGCTTTCCAAATTTGGTTTGATTAAGATTTCCAGAATAAAAAAATCAGAAGCAAAACACAAAAAGGGAACTTTAGAACCGACTCGGGCTGCTGAAGCCAGAATATATTACGTACTGTGACATGAGGTATCAATGCAATGATACAATGATGAATACAGTATGCCATTTACTTGAAAAGGTCACATAACAGATTTATTTTTAGGTCGATTTCACCAACAATATTAGGTGTCATATGTTTCATGCAGTATGAAAAGCAGCTTTCAGAATGGTAAAATACAGGATTCATATACGTTTTAATGTTCTCTGTCAATGTCATTTCATTGTGCTCAATTGTGCTCGCGTTGAGTGTTTTCAGATCAGCACAGGTGATGCAGTGTGTTCTGGCCTCACCATTGTTAATCACTTGACATCAGCAGAGAGAGAAATGGAAATGTCCAGCAGGAAACAACCCCTCAAAACATAACATGCTGCCAAGTCATTGCACTGGAATTCAAAATGATGTTGTTATTTTCCATTAGTGTTTAAGAGGGCTGAAGCATTAGAGACATTTGCATATGTAGTGGCAAACAGCATGATGATGTAGTGAGGCAGTTTAAAGGCTGTGACCAAACACTAAGAAGAATCTTGTTTACAATCACACCGTCTAGCAATGCTGTTTTCTCATTCCAGAGAGCAGAGAGAATGAGTCAGTGCATGGTTCAACTTCCTTAACTTCAGGAACCACTTTTCCCCTGTGCTCAGTCTGTGTACACTCACACACACTCCTGTTGTCAATCCTTCACACTACTGTTTTGCAGTTGTTGCAGTTCGAGTGGGCGGCTATGGTGCTGTGAGAGGGACGGTCTTAAACACTGGTCCTCTTTGGGCCTTTATGCCTGATTGCATAGTTTAATTGGTATCAAAGCAGTGTGGCCACATGTTGAGACAAGGGAGGTACACACAGAGTTGAGCATAAGAAGGGCAATTATTCTGGGACTTAACTGTGTGGCAGTGTGCACATCTGTTAACTGCCTATATACACACACACACACACACACGTGATCACAGTTAAGTACGTGTATCGCAGTCATATTCCTATTTTTCTTGTTGCTTATTTAAGGCTAGGCAAAATGTTTAAGATGCTCTAATTAACTTTTTTATATTAACCAAGTGGCAACCTGGGGCTGAAAAATTAAGCCAACACACAAATGCCAAAAACTGCAGCCATTCAAGGAAACCAGTCAATCCCAAGAGACCATATATGTTAAAATGCCTAACTTTACAGCAGAAATGAATATTTTTACAGCCTGGTACAAAATCGGTTTTGGTCTCTATAGCTAATTTTAATGACAATTGTACAGGGGTGACTTTTTATATAACTCACTCTTTTAGGTTATATTAAGACTAAAAGTTATAGCTGTCTAGCTATGAATGAAGCAACCATTTGGCTCACCTCAGCTCCACCCATCCTCTGCCTCTTTGCTGATTTTATTTTGATTAGCTGGGAGTTAGGTGGAGTCAGGCTCTGCCAAGATGGTGACGGCTGGAGCCACCACACTGGGCTTCACAATAGCTCTTCAGAAACCTATGTGTGACTTCACAAGAGACTACGTCCATGTTTTATATAGCCATTGATATTAACAAAGGATCAAATAAACGAGATATTAGCATGTGTTATCACCCGATGCTGTAGTTTACCTCAGCTCTTCCCATCTTTATAGTTTCATAGTTTCTTTCAGCTCATTGTTTTGGTTTTATGGATCACATATTTATTGTTTTGGTTCCCTCCAACTTCCCTTATTAGCATCATTTTCAGATGCAGCTGCTTTCAGCTGAAAAGTTTTAAAAATTGACTGTACTAATATACTTAACACCAGACGACAAACACGGAGAGTGAAAATAGTGTCGGATTTAGCATCTAATTAGTCTAATATTTCTAGAAGACTCTTCAGCACATACACCCATCCCTGGGGCCCAACAACTCAAAATGAATGCAAAGGTGACTGTATCTGATGATGCAAATTGGCCAAAAAATCAATTCATGCAGGTTAAGTTAAGTACGAAAAGCAAATATAGTATAAATATGTAATTCCATAGGGACAAAATAAAGAAAACAAATCCTTTTATTGGCAGTAATACAGTACTTACTATAGAATATTATTATTATTATTATTATTATTATATAAGACTTGTGCATGTATATTACATACACATTAATACAAAACAAACCTGTTTAATTTACTGTTTAATAATTTAATTCAAGGTCCACCCACTGAAATTTTCTGGGTTTTCACCTGCATCTCATGGTCTTCAGCAGATGAGTTTTTTCAGTTTTAATTGAGAATTGAATGATACTCAATCAAGTTTGACGATATGTTTAGGTCAAGAATGAACTGAAATGTTCTGTGTTATTTAGCTAGTCAATCATATAAAGCAGTTGTTTACTTTTAGGTCGACCCAAGTCTCATTTTATTAGTGAAAATGTACAAGCGTCAGTTTCCTAATTAAAGGAAAGGAAAGCCAGTCGTCGAACTCTTTAGGGTTGGTTAGATATTAGTTTATGTAACACCATCCCCTCTCTGAGAATGTTTTTAATCAAGCTGATGTGAGAAAGGTCTCTGAGCCAGAGCTCTGAGACAGCCCAAGGGTATTGGGGGAGCCCGGGCACATTCTTCCCCTCTCTTTAAACTAGATACTCAGAGACTGATAGACCCTACTCTGCCAGACAGACGCTTTCAGGGACTGATAGCACTGCCCCAAGCCAGGGTTGGGGATTTCACCAGCACAAATCAGACTTTTAAGACTTTTTGATGCAGCAGGACACAAAACTTTTTATTAGCTTTGAATCGAACGAGGAAGAAAACACCAAACGACCTGCCTAGCTGTGTGATGTTCATGTACTCTAGCTGTTGTATGCAAGTTCACTTTTTTCTAAGGCATTCCAATCCCTTCCTCTTAACCCCTTCTCCTGCCCAATTTTGTTTCCTGGATAGAAAATTACAGTCATATTTTGGATGTTGTCTCACTTGAACGTTTTGAAGTTTTTCACTTTGGAACTAGGAGGTCTCAAGTACTAACAGATGTGGTTAGTCCATCTCTACAACGAGGGGGAACCCGCATAATCCAAGCTGGCAGTTTGAGTGGAATTATTATTATTTTTCTCAGGCTTACTCTGTCTAAATCTTCCTCTAAATTAGATAATGTGTCGTCTTTTATGTCCAGATATATAGTATGGTGGTTTTTCTTCTTCTCAATTTGCAAAATATTCAGTATATTGATCTCAACATTTTCTCATTAGCTACAATTTCATGTCCTATGTCCTCATCCAGGCCTCGATGCAGAGCTGTACTATGTGCGAGACAACGTGGTGAATCATTATGCTCTCTCCTTCACCCTGCCTGTGCCCAGTGAGACCAACAGCCTTCACTTCACATGGCATTCCAAGACAAAGGTAAATGATCTCAGCACCTGGAATTATCGATCAATCGCTTGCAAAGCATTAATTCGTCAACAACTTTTGTTTATCATTCTTTGTTTATAGGTTGACTACCAGCTTGGCTTCCACATGGAGAACCCTGTTGCCATGAACCAACCACGGAGCAACATCTCCAGTCAGGGGGAGGTGCCCCGTGTTCCCTCTGGTTTGTCAACTATCCTCCCTTGGTTGTCATTCACTCATAGGGCTCCTACATGCTCCTAGCTTCTAGTTGGAGACTTTCAAAAATGACAGAATGAGGGACTTAATGTTGCAATTGAGTAACACAACAGGTGCTGAAACATTATTCTAGGTACTGTATCATGTCGGCTCCCACATGCTATTATAGGAGTAGTTTGACATTTTGGCTGTATGATGGGATTATTCACTTTCTGGCCAAAAGTTAGATGAGAAGTTTGATACCATTCCTCATATCTGTCTATAAAATATAAAGCTGGAGCCAGTGGCCAGTTAGCTTAGCTTAGCATAAAGAGTGGAAACGGAGTACAACTACTGGCCTAGTCCAAAGGTAACAAAATCTGGCTACCAGTATCTCCAAGTTCACTCATTGCCATGTTGTATCTCTTTAATCCATACAAAAACCCATTCATAAAAAGGATAGATTACAGTTTTATGGGGTTTTATGTCAGCATTTATGTGCTTATGTGTTTCTTGGTCATGAGTCAAAAATAGTCTTACATGCATGTAACCTCTGGTTGTTTGCTCGTGGGTACAGTCAAACATACATAAATGCCGGTGAATGACCATCGCTTGCTGAGGCCATTGTGCTGAATGTGGGCAGTGCAGGATGTAACACACACAGAAATCAGTTCGCTGGTTTGGAGTCCGTTTGTGTGGTTGTGGTTTTTGTTACCGGCTGGTTAGACGCAGCTGCAGTCACAGCCTCCTCTATTGTCGGCTCCAACTACAGCCAGTGACAGCCAGAGTCGGACTTTGCCATCAAAGTTCACCAAAGTTGAACTCCACACAAAGCTGTCAATGTTTTATTCGCCCCTTCACTCCCATAGAATGCAAGTGGTGGTGTTCGTGTTAGTTTTGCACGTGTCGCCGCGCCCTTAAACTTAACTCATTAATTTCAGAATTTTTCATTTCCTGACAATGCTGTTACCTCAATGTTAAAAGATTAGACACCACGTATATGAAGATTTCAACCTAAAAAGTGAGGAGCTGAACCAGCTATTATAGATTTAAATTTATATTAATCTTTAAACCAGATATTATGCATTGCAGGACACCAAGTTTGTCTAATTGACACGTTTGTGTGTGTGTGTGTGTCTGTCTACAGTCTTTAGAGTGGACCTCTTTTGTTCCGGCAAGGTAGATGGAGAGGCTGTTTTAACAGTGCAGCTCAATCTGACCATCCATGCCAACAACTACACAGTGCTCAACTTCAAGAGGAGGAAAATGTGCTATAAAAGTAAGTATCCAGCTAATAATCTAACAAATGCATGTTTAGAAGTGCACATCATGAAAGTACTGCAGCGTTACCGAATGTTTTTTTCAATCAGAATCATTATTTATCCACCTGTAGAGCCTTTTTTTTTTTTTTTTATAGCAGACGTCTTTATATGTCGTAGCAGCAGAAGCACAGGTGTAATCAATTACAGTAATGATGGCTGTGCCTGCTGGCTTGTTCAGACAGTGGAACAGAGCCATCGTTAATGGTGTTGGTCACACCTGTGCTTTTCCTGCTGTGAAAAAAAAGAAATATTTGGTTGACCTATTAGAAAGCACATACTGCCATAATACTTAGATGACTTTTTCCAGAACATATTCTACACAGAACATGGAGTGTCTGGAGAATTTGACGGGGTTTGCTTAATTTACAGTGGGAGATGTACAGGTTTTTGCATTCTGTATCCAGTTCTGTGCTATTTTCAAACGCCTTGAAGATAATTACATGTGGCCAAGAGGCTTGTTACCATATGCCCCATGGAAATTTATTCCCATCGTATTTTGAGCACGAGTCAAATTAGCAGCCATAAAAGATTCTTTCTGTGCATGAATCATGCTCAGAATGTACACTGAGCAATCATCCCCGTCAACTTTTTATGCCTCTGCGGCGGCCATAACCATGACCGGAGTCACAATGTGTTTGCATTACATGTCTGTTTGTCCCATTCTCTTGAACGTGTGTTGAGGGAATTTCTTCAAATCTGGCACAAACGTCCACTTAGACTCAAGGACAAACTGATTAAAATAGAGATCCACGGTCAAGGTCACTGTGACCTTTACAAAACACATTTTTAGCCTAATTATGACAAAATTTCACACAAATGTCTAACAGGACAAAATCTAACATTTAATATCCAAGGGGTCCAAGGTCAGCTTCACTGTGACATCATAATGTTCTGCAACACTTTTCGGGCCATTATTTAACACCATAACTCAGGAACAGAAGGGGAGATTGTGACCAGATTTCACACTTGGTCGGACACTGAATTGGTGACACTAATCTTTGGTCCCCACCTTGAAACTGTGCTGATTGTATTGATCTTCTGTGCTGCCGGGTTGAAGATATGTGAAAAGAGATTTGAAACTTAATGTATTGCTTTTTACTAACTAAAGAAGCTGAAAATAATTCTCTTCACTACTTTGGGGAAGGACATTTTGCAGTCTTGTGGTTTTTAACTTCCTCTAAGGCTTCTGCACATTTTCTTTCAACATTGATTAGAACATCACAGACGCACGTCTTTAAATTACATAGAACATTTTAAGTCTATCCCACAGCCTCATTTACAGTGTTGTTGAATTAAAAAATGACATCTTTAACCCTACCGGTTAATGCGGTATCCGTCTGATTTGCTTTATTGTTGTGAAAACACATGCGTCTTTATTTCCTGGGTCTGTGCGATCAGAAATTACTGGCTGTGACGACTTATTTCCATCTTCATTTTAATACGTGGGCTGTTTTTTTTCCTTTACATAATTTACTGAATATCGTATCTGTGTGAATAAAGTCTGCCATTCAGCTGACACTAGAGTTAATTTAATTCTCTTTCTGTCTACCCCTGTCAACAGGAATAGATTCTGACCCAAAGATTCCCATTCCCTTCAACAATAACACTCTTTCACGGCCTGACTGTAAGTAATCCACATCCTGCTCTGCTTGTCCCTGCTGAGCATTATAGGTGGCGTTAGCTAAGATAAGGCGAAGGCTGAATTAGTACTGAGGCATCTTTCTGTATAGCAGTGCACATTAGTCAAACTTTTCATAGCTAAGGTGGATGATTTCCAAGAGAAGAGAAGTATTTAGTCTCCTTTTGAAGTGCACTCTGTCAGCCCCCTCCCCTTGGGTTGGTTGTCCTCGTCCAGTGGGATTTATGTAGACTCTTTGTGAGCCCATAGCCCCAGTAACAAAGTGCCATTAGTGGGTTGTCTCCCTTCTGCTTGGGTAGGCCCAAGGAACCTGGGGCCCTCAGAGGCTTTTAGAGAGGTGATGAGAAAAGCTCTCGGACACTGGATCCTCGGCACAGCCTCTGCTCTTCCAGGCCTCCATTAACCCAAAGTGGAGCCCTTGGTGCACTTAAAGTTTCTCTCACTGATGTCTTTATGTCATTGCCATACCTCATATATTTCCTCTGATTCTTTCATAACAGCAAATACTGTTGGAGCTTTCTGTAATTAGGATGGCAGTTTATGTGCAACGATGCTCAAATTTCTCCTTTGGTTGGTCTTGATTGTTAATGTATGGCTTGTTTTCAACATTAGATGGAGTGACCACACCCACCACCTCCACCCAGGTGTTCTATATAAGCGTGAGTGTGTGCTGCATTGTCATCTTCCTTGTGGCCATCATCCTGGCCATCATGCACCTGCACAGCATGAAGAGAGTGGAGATGGAGGACAGGTTTGTGTCTTTAGTTTGTCTCAGTTCCAAACAGACCAGAGTCATTGTTATACATTGTAATATTGAAGCACACAGCGCAGCAGGTTTACAGCCTTGTATCTGTCACCTGTGAAAGTCATGTTAGTATTTTCTGCAGAATGCTGCTGTTCAAAGACCAACAAAAATAGGTCATCTCCACAGAGAGGATTATATCAAGTTGAAACCTGCAGTTTAGCTTTCCTGTTGCTCAGTTCCTGTAATCTCCACCCCAGATGACTGTAGGCAGCTACGCAGGGTTATTAGATGTCGATGTCAAATGAGATCAGCACACCAACCTCTTGCCATTGATTTGACGAGGTTAGGCGTCAGGACAATGGTAGATTGTTTTGTTACATGTCCTGTAAATCTGTCTAATGTGATGTTTAAAATTTGACTAAATTTAGTAACTGTAATGTTTTGCTAAAATGGTTTGATTTAAGCACATTGCCTTCCAGCCGGAGATAGATCATGGCCAGAGGCATTATGTTTACGGATTGTCCGTCCCTCTGTTTGTACGTACCTACCTACGATATCTCACGAACACCTTGATGTAAATTCTTCAAATTTGCCACAAACATTCACTTTGACTCAAGGATGAACTGATTAGATTTTGGAACTCATTAACACTAATTGATACTCTAATTATGACAAAATTTCACACAGACTGTGCTGATTGTTTAGATCTTCTGTGCTGCCGGGTTGAACGTGTGTGTGAAGAATCCATGTTTCAGACTTTAGAGCTTCTTTGCAGCAACATCCATATTTGAAGCATTGTCGTCCACCACAAGCTCTTTGAGTTTGTTGATATTGAGCTTCGGATGATTGTTGTTGCACCATGTGACCAAGCTCTCTATCAGTCACTACATATGTTATATGAGTCTGGACAGACATGGGTGGAAACTGCAACTACATTGGTGCGTGGAGGCATACAACCATGAGCTGGTATTTCTAGTCTTCAGTTTCTCTGGTTTCTAAATAGCAGGAACATTAGCTTGATGTATTTAATATAGTTTTTTAGAGCTAAAACCAATTAGACAAATAGTCGATAAGTTGATTGACAGAAAATTGATTGGCAGCTATTTTGATAATGGCTTTTTGATAATTTCGTTTTTAAGCAAAAAATGCCCAAAATTAACAGGTTTAAGCTTTTCTATTGTAAATATTTGCTTGTCTTTGTAGTGTTTTTTTGATGGTAAGCTGAATATCTTCAAAAGAGACATCTGAAGACATTACCTTGAGCTCCGGAAAAGGGCGATCTTCATTTTTTGTCTAAACCATCTATTTATCCAGAAATTAACCGGATTGTTTGATAATGACAAATAATTGTTATAGTTGCAGGCGTATACGTTTAAGTTAGTCTGTCATGTAGCTTAGCAGTAGCTGGTTGTGCCTGCTGTTTGAAGATCAAACGTCGCCTCGTCCTAATGAAGGTATTAAGCGGAGATTTACACGCCACTAAATTAAAAGGTGTTGCACCAGACACACTAGTTCTTACTTAGAGATTAGGTGTTCTTAAATATTTACCCAAACTAAACACTGTGTGTAACTGTTGCACAGCTCACTAAATCAACTGAAAAAAACTAGCTTGTCAATACATGACTTGTTTGGATTGTAAGGTAGAATGATCGGCTCATCTGTTCCAACTTTTGGTTGGGATGCAGTTCAATAATTTTCCATTACATTTCACAATAATTCACATTACGAGGGTTAGCTGAAGTAATTGTACATTTACTTTTTTAAAACAACAATAATAAGTATTGTTCTTAAACAGTAGAAACAATACAATCACGTATTTCTCCTTGTATATGTAACAAATTTATACCTACATTTACGAAGAATTGTCAGCAGGTCAGTTTATTACTGTGTACATTGTTTGGTCTCTGAAAACTGAAGTTATGATGCAGCTCATGATGCTACGGTGACTTACTGTTAACATAGTCAATTGCATTTGATGGGGCAGTGCTATAGATGTTTCCAAGCAACATATTTACACATTACCAAGATCTTCATTTGCTAAGATAATCAGTTCTAATGGTGCAACCTGATTTTGGAAATGAGTTTGAAATTAGCTTGTAGTCACTAAGAAGTTAGGAAGGACTTTATGCACAAACTTAGTAATGGATTTACCAACTGTTGCTCCTCCTCCTCTGTGTTCTACTCTCTGTGTCTTCCAGTGTGAGTGACAGTGGAAGCTCACAGGGCCTGTCTCAGCCGTCCACCCAGACCACACAGTACCTGAGGGCTGACACTCCAAACAACGCAGCCCCCGTCACCAGTAAGAGATTTAACTTACCCAGAGGCAGTCGATAACAAGACGTAACCTCAGTTCATGTTTTATTTTAGAGAACATCTGAAACATTTTCACACTTCGAAGATGGCCCCTCAAAGTGCTTAATCACATTCGGTCCCATTCAGTTTACGATGGTTGTTTTTTTCCCCCCCTCTTCTCACACTGGCATCTGCAAATGTGCATGCTTTTCCAATTGCAATAATCGACTGTGAATGACCCAATTAATTTAACTAGTATCATAAGACTGCAATGAGGAGCAGAGTTCTTGCGGTGATGCCTGACATCACCTGCTTTGGGTCAGGCCAGCTGTTCAGCAGTTAGAGAAGCACAGGCAGTCTTTTATATCGGACCTGGCAGAAACTGATTCGCTGTAAACTAATGTAAATAACATGGTGGGAAACGCACACATACAGTAACAAAGTTATAGTGCTAAATCTAAACTATATCCTTGCCTATCTTAGAACCGTATTAGGATAAACTCACTTTTGACATTTTATCTCTTGCCAGTATGAAGTGAATGTCAGCTCCAGCACATTTCTTCCAGTGGAGTTCTTTAAGTGGTGGTGTTGGTGGTGTTAGGTGGCAGTATCACCCAGCCCTTGTTCTCTTGGCTGGCAACTTTGAATAAATCTGTATAATATAAGTGGAAAGTGTTCTGTTTATCATGTGAAGTTGTCCTTTTTAATTAAAAGCGTAATATGGCCATAAAATGAGATTTAAAGGTTTCTGTGATAAAAGCATATTTATTATTAATGCATTTGAAAACTAATGATAGGCAACATTATACCTGTTTGCCCTGTTCCAGTCTGCGAAGCTAAAGTAAACCTCTCCTGTCTGTAGCTTCAGATTTAAAGAAAACTTTTTTGGATATACGTGTAATCACTTTCTTGCCGGGAGTTAGACGAGAAGATAAATGCCACCACATACACACTTATATCCTTATGGCTAGCATACAGACTAGAGACTAGACCAGCATAAAGACTTTGTTTAATCAAACAACAATATAAAAAGTGTGAAAACGACAATTTGGACAGGATGTTGTGTGTTGGACTATTTCTTGGCAAGCAGAAGTGACTTCTTGGAGTCTCTGGAGGCTGCCAGTCCACTGCTACTGAACTGAATCATTATGAGCCATCCTCGTACGTCAACATCATCAAAATGTATTTACAAATAGAAACAATAATTAAATGCTAATGCAAATAATGGGAAGGTAAGGCACTTTACAAAAAAAAGGAAACATTTTCACCAGAGATCCATCTTCTTGCGATTTTTTTGCGACTACATACTGACTGTCATGGCCAGTTTTGCAATCCATAAGCCTTACTTATTTATAATTTGTCTGGAAGCATCCTGGGTTATTTCCTTCCACATATAGTTTGGTTGACATAATACATACAGGGTGATCTGTGGAAAGAATCAAACCGTCCACTGTAACCACCTCATGAAATAATGATGCTATTCATCTCGATCTCCTGCAGCAACCCCTGTACAAGCTCACCAGCTGTTTTTCTGCCTTACTTTCAGTTTCCGATCCTTCATTGCCCTCCTGTGGATACAATCCACATCTCACCTCCTGTGCATATTGTTTGACACACTTCCTTATGTCTGTTGCTTTGCTAAATTGGGATTATTTGTCACCACCAACTTGCAAGCATGCCTCGTTGGATTAATGTTTTGTTTTTGAGCTGGAAATTTACACAATTACAGTATTCATTCAATTGGGTCATGTTGTAATTTGAGGGAGCATCCCCTGAATCACTTCTTTCTCACCGTGTCCCACCCTCCACTCCCTCCCCTTGTCCTCTTGTCATCAGACAATCACCCTGGTTCTGCACCCATTCTCCAGCTTGCTGCCTCCTCCTTCCAAAACGCTGGTGCTCCCCCACATGAAACCAAAAGTAAGTTCCAGAGACGACTCAGAACTGTAATGCTCTTTTGTCGTCACGTGAATATCAACACTCAGGCCATGTTTTTGTCCATAGGTGGACTCAACACTGTTTGGATAAATACCGTCTATGGTTGCACTTCCATACAACCATGTCCTGCCTCTAGTTAGAGCATTGTAAGCAGTGTGGTGAAAGTTTATCCTTATAGAAATTTCCTCTTGGTGGCTGATTCAAACTCAAAAACCTGGCCCATCCATCTCACTTGCTTTATACAGACATTTTCTGTCACCTTTGTTTGGCAAATTGTTGTGCTGTGTTTTGTAAGTTGCACAGATATTTATTTATACATTTGGAATAAAAACAGAAAAGTCACAGAAAGGCTGTTGTCAGCAATCTTGATAAATGAAGTTATTTTAAAAAAAAATGCTTTACATCCTCTGGTCCATGCTTTTCAGTTTTTTATTCTTTTAAATTGAATGTCTTTGGTTTTTGGATTGTTGGATCTGACCCAGGCGTTTTTACTATTTTCTGACATTTTATAGACTTGACCTGTTGTTTGATGAACCATAAAAATCATTTATGAAACAATAGATAAAAATTACTTTTGAACAATCTAAGAAGAAAGAGGGGTCAGTTTTCTTTTTGATGTGTTTTCATTTCTCATGTGGATAATTCTTATTGTTAAAGAAGACACACCCATCGTGATCACACACCCTTTATTCTAAAGCGTTTAAAAAAATAAGACTTCTGGGAAAAACAGTTTTGCTTTTATTTGTGGCATAGTAGTGAGTGACGTCTGATGTCACAAGTATTGACATTGCCTGTCAGTATAAAGTATTTTGACTTCTTGCTTACTAAATGCAGTATATATTTAAAGATCAGTACGCACACAGTGTACATAGGTATTATATAGTATTAGTAACGGCACTAGTTATTCTTTGGACCAATGTTTCTGGCTGTAGTTGAAGCAACCTCTTCAGGCTGTCACTGCATTTTATCTATTGGAAACTGGGTGTTTTTGCTAGAAAGTATTGACAGTGCACACAGTCTATAAACAGACACAGTTGAAATAAGTAGGCTATATACTGTACTGTCCCCGAGTTAACATACTGTATGTGCAGTTGCTCCTGTTGCTAGTTTATGTAGTGTTATTAATTGCTATGCTTAAATGTTGCAGTTAAAAATAAATGGTATTCTTAGTTTGACCTCTAGGGGGCAGGATTGACCTGTTCTTTGTTAGTGCTGTAGTCTGACTGACTATCTGGAGGCTGTCGGTCAGTGGGTTTTCCCTCGTCCCCATTCATCCACTGGTTTATCTACAGTCTGAGTAACTGTGCACAGTTCAGCCTGGCACTTCCTCCTGGAGGGTAGAATGTGTTATGTCTCATCACTGACATGTTGTGTACACATGGAGTGTGTTGATATAAAGAGGTCATGTTTGTACTGTTTGTTCATATGTGTGCAGAACTTTGTGCGTTATTGTATCAAAACTCGCTCCCACCTCCGTAAACCAAAGAGTACATAGGGAGGTTATGTAATGGCAGTGCTGTAATACAGGACTTTACATGAAGTTGTTACGTATGTGTAGGGTACTACTGTACATGTTTTGCTGGCAATGTTTCTTCTAATTGTAGAATTCTTCGAATTCAGATAAGGATTCCTCGTATCTGAGAAGGAACCTTTCAGTGAATGATTAAAAGTGGCTCTGTCAAAAATGATGCGAAGCAGAAGTCCCCCAGGTTGTTTTCTAGTGTTACTCGGGGTCAAAAGACCTGTAAATCTCTTGAAAGTCTTCTGTTTACATTTGGCTCATGTGGGCCTTTAATGCAAGTCTGTGTTTTTCCATTCTCGCAGGTTACCCATCTCTCCGCATAGAGAAGAATGACCTGAGGAGTGTTACTCTACTGGAGGCCAAAGCTAAGGTGAAAGACATCGCCATCTCAAGGGAGAGAGTCACACTACGAGATGTCTTGCATGAAGGTACTCGTCTCTCTTGCTTCCTCTTTTCCTCTTTGTCTTGTTTTTTTCTTTCTCTTGAAGAAGCTCTTATGGTGTGAACATTATGTCCAAAATTCCACTGAAAAGTGGAACACAGAAAATAAATCCCCCCCCTCCTACTTCTACCACAGTCGGTTCAGCCCTCTGCCACCCCACGTATGTTTGTGTATGTACGTTTCCTGTATCGCCGTTGTGTTATTTACATGGAATCTACCATTTCATAATGGTGTTAAAATGTTCCGATTATGCTTCATCTACTTGGTGGAAGATAAACAGGCTTATCTTGTAGATTAGTCATGGAAAATGAG
>JBBPCS010001765.1:0-14527 GCA_037974645.1 Hollardia meadi
GGCAACAGTGTATTAAGCGGCAGGTGAAAGCGCGAGTTGAAAATATTCAACTCAAGTGAAAAGTTCATGTGTATC
Organism: Hollardia meadi; assembly: GCA_037974645.1. Lineage (NCBI taxonomy): Eukaryota > Metazoa > Chordata > Actinopteri > Tetraodontiformes > Triacanthodidae > Hollardia > Hollardia meadi. Next base: position 76 of record JBBPCS010001765.1, read on the forward strand.
GCGGGGCTTTGCAGAGTGCAGAGCGGGGTGACAGAGCCACCACTTGCCCGCAGACAGCTGCTTCGGACAGAGGGGCGGGGGCAGAGCGGAGCTTCTCGAGGAATAAACATGAGTCACATCAGATTCTGTTTGGATCCTATGTACTTTACTTTGTGAATGTATAGATGTATAGAGAGGAGAGAGTGGACAGAAACAACCGGCTGCTCACATGCGCGCGGGAACATATTATATATATGTATATGTAGGGCTGGCTGGCCCTCTGCGGTCCAGCTAAAAAATAAGTGGAATTTCCATGCAATTAACTGTGTCAGTAAAACTGTGCCAAATTCTAGGTCTTCCATTTCGTACAGGCTTCGCCTTCTAAGGTTTGTGCTACTGGGTTTATTCCTCGAGCACCTGCTCAGCACTGAAATGCTTTAATCCACTCACATGCAGTATAGCCCCATGGCTCTCACGTTGTGCACAAATTGCATTGAGACCGCACGATTGTTCAGTTACCACTACAGGAATTTCTTTGAATCTAAAGAGTAAGAAATGTCCTCTGTTCATTGTGCCCAACCAGCTGTATCATGAGTTTTGATCTGCACAAATCTTGCCTAAGTCGGGTACACACCGGCCTGGCTCTTAAGCATCACGCCTGTTTTGTTCTAGCCTTCCTCAGGCCCAGAAGTGGCGGAGAGCATGTTTTTACTGCTACAGCTTGGAATGTGTGGCCGGGGACCTGTGTTCGGTTGACAAAGCCCTGGACGTCACGTCCCCTGGGCTCAGCCTATTTAGCGCCCTCAGCACTCCTGCACAACTGGTATCTCAAACGGGTTTCAGGAGCTGGCATGTGGCCTGAGCCTGGTCCAGCACCTTCCAGGACTGGTCTCCCTGGCCTGAACTGGTCTCCCCAGTTTGGAGCAGGTTTGGCAGAGCAGAGGTGGATCTGTTTGCCACACACAGAAATGGGCAGTGCTGGTTCTCAATCCTCTGCTCTGAGTAAACACATCTGCCCATCAGCCATGGCCCAGGATGCACTGATACACCTTCCCTCTGGTCCTGCAGATCCATTCGTTCTTGGACAGCAATCCTGAGAGCTGTCAGTAATCCTGGGAGTGCACGGACACGTCATGGTTTCCATGCCTGCAGATGCCAGGCCACCCATGGGAACTTCTGTAGCGTGGGGATTCTCTCAGGCAGGGGGAGCGATGAGGCCCAGCGTTTGTGTGTCTGGCCACTGAGTGGGAATGCTTAGAGAAGCTGGGCCTCTCTCAGGATGTTGTGTTTACTATCCAGGGCGTGAGGATTGTGTCTACTTGGGCATTTTTGACATCTGCAAAAAGAATTAGTGATATATCCGCTGTCTCTGTGGCTCCGTCATGTCTCAGGATCCAAGGAGTTGGCAGCTCAGCTATTTTGTGCCCTAACCTGGCTTTTATGCCTCGACGCATCCCTTCTTCATATCAAGAGTAATAACCATAGATGGTTTTGTTACTCCGCCTCCTCCTTTCTCTGTTGGTTTGTTTGCTGTCGCAGTGTGCTCATGGCTGCTGTAAATTAATGTAAATAAAGTGGTACATCCTAAATAAAGACAACCACTACCAAGAATGCAATGCACCATCACGTGGCTGCCCATTCTCTATTGGGGTTTCGGAATAATGGGTCCTTAGGATCGTAGACATTCCCTGTTCCGGGCTCCAAGCTCTATTCTAACTTAAGAAAGTGAAAACGCTCAATTCCCAAAATGTTGAACCATTCCTTGAAGAGCTCATTCAGTTGTATAACCAGAATAAGTGAGTTTGTTTCACAATTTCACTTCTGTCCTGGAGGTGCTCAGTGATGTTATATCACCACAATGAAACCATGTGCAGTAGTGGTTATTAACATTTTGTATCTTCAGTGCTGCAGTTCGATGTTAACCCCATTGAAGCTGGGTCAGTGCGGTAAACATAATTAAGATGATCCACTCCACACACTGAGTTTGCACCATCACGCCTCTATACTGCAGATGCATTGTTGAACTTGACCTGTCTCGTCTCCTCAGAGGTGGATCAGTAATTTTCCAGATCCAGCCTGCACGCCGGTACAGTGCTGACACGCAGCTGGCAGCTGACTCCTCTTGGAGGCAGCGTGTGAAAGTCAGCAGAGATACCCCCCTTCTCCCCCCTCACTGACGCTATTTCTTACGCCTTTAAAAGTCACATTCACTAACAGGAGCACTGCTGTGAGCTCAGCTACATGACAGCGGATAAGAACACTTTGTGTGTGTGACAGAGAAAAAAGGCTGGGCGTTTGACGGTGTGTGACGGTGTTTAAGAGTGTAAACTCAGCAGAGCTGTCCCGCTCTATTTCCTCAGCTTCTCTTTTCACCCCACAGTAATCAATAGTGGCCTCTGGGTTCAGTTGGCACTGCGACAATAGATACAGTAGATCAACATTACATTACAGATGAGGCCTGTCGCCAGCCTTTGGGGACTGCCGACTCAAACGTTCTCCTTTCTTATTCTTACTCACTCCTCTGGTTTGTCATTATGTGTGTGTCCTATCTCCCACTTCCCTCCATTCAAAGCAGAGAGCCCACTATTTGCTGCCTACATGCCTATCTTCATACACGTGAAGCAGAGTTGTGAGGCATCTGTGTGGATGTGTGTAAATACAGTCCAGCCCAGTATAGGTGTTGTGTTTGTGTTGTCGGGCTGCCTGCTTCATTTGTATTAATATTTCAGCTCCACGGTGCACCTCTGCACGCAGATGTAGATTAATTATGTAACAGAAAGTAGCGGGCATGGAACAGCCATTTCCACTTCATCTCAATCTCACAGGCATCCTCATCAGTTTGAGGTGTGTTTAAAGTGAAGGATTGAGAGTGAAGCTGAAGAGAGTGTGGATGTGTTAATGAGGCGTGTGCATGTGTGTTGGGGGGGGGTGGGGGTTGTCTTAACTTAATGCTTTTCAGACATCTCCGTGTTCACTGATCATCATCATCATTATTGCTGACAGTGGGAATCTTTCTCCCTGAACACATCCATATTGATGACACACATGCATGCACGCACGCACGCACGCACGCATGCACGCACACACACACACGTGACAGACTATAGAAAATACCATGGTCCAAATGCAATCTGCAAGTTTTTATTTGACAGCAGCAACATTTGCATAAAACTAAATTGTTTTAAGTCAATAAAGACATTAGATAGGTTTATCTTGTGAGTTACATTCTGACCTGAGACCTGGATACATTATTTATGACTCAACTGTGCATACGATGTATAATGGTTATTCAGGCTAATAAATACTAACATGTGCGACTTCACAAACCAGACAACAGGAGACTAATGAAGAAACAAACCTCTAAATTAGGAGTTGTGCTCACACAGAATGGCAAGCATGGTAGTGCATCTTAAAATTAATTGTGTTCTATGTAAATAAAAAGTTTCCCTGGTTATTGTGTATGGTGCAGCTGCAGATTATACATTTCAACGATGTTTCATTCAGAGCGGAATTCCTCTTTAAGACTCCCATTAGCATCTTGGTGTTAAGCCTGATGGTCTAAGATGTGGACTGCTGATCTAGGATTTCCAGCTCTAATGAATGAGATGGTCAAGGGAACCTGGCAGGAGGTTCCAGATCAGTGCAGAGAAGATTGAAAACTGCAGGTCCAGTTTTCATTATTGTAGCCTTCCCTGATATTACAGTGTTGTGGTCTCTTGGTGTACAAATAAAACAGATCCAAATGCAATCCACCACAGAAAAAAACCCCCAAAACTTCATACATCACTACTGCTTCACCAGAGTAGCATTTGACTAGGTATTTCTTTTTCTTCTTTCTTTCAAGTTATATTGTGCTTTTTATGGTAGCTTTCTATTAATTCACAGATCTATAAGATTACTAAAAGAAGGAATTCTCCACGATTGGACAGATTCAGGTGAAACCTTATTTCCTTGGAGATCCAAAATTGCCTTTTTGTCACATGTTTACATCAATAAATAGATAGTTACAATTAGATAGCTAAAATAAGTTATTTGTCTACTTCAAAAATAAACAACTCTGTTCGGATCACAGTGGTAATGCACACATGCTAATATAATCACTTTGATTTAAAGCTAAAAATAAGTATATTGTATTATTGTTTATTTATTAGTATTATTGTATATTTATTAAAAATAAGTATTTATTGTACATTGTTAAAAACACGCAATCGTAAAATGAAGAGAAGAAGGTGCCAAGGTCTATATTATCTCTGATTAGGAAGTATTATTACATGGATTAACTTTCCCATCTGGACAAGCAATGAGCTGTTTCCTCTGGCCCTGCACCAACATGTCAAGGCCAACGCATAAGTGCACAGTGTCCCCTGAATACATCTTAAGCTGGTAGAAGATGCATTCATAGGTGGTTGTTTTCTACATTGCAAAGGCAAATAAAACATATACAATGTATTCATGTAACCAAGGTGAGTATAAATAATGGAGGTACTACTCTGACAGGTTGTCAGTGATCTTAATGACAAGAAAAGGATGCAACTCAGTGATCATAACTAGTAACAATTACACAATCATCCCAGTATATCTAAAGGTATCACGTGCCCATTAGTAGTCATTAGTCAATAGCATAAACCGACCATAAAATTGTCTTATATTCATAATGTTGTTTGAATGCACTCAAATATACAGGCTCAGCCATCAGAGACATCCCAGTCTACACTATCACCCTAAGAGGTAGTAAAGGGAAGAAGTAAAAAAGCTAGCAGCACTAATGCAGGATAGAAATACATACCAGTGGGGGTTCTACAAAAGCCACTGCTGTATTCCTATAAAGGAAAGACATACTGTAATTATAAGTCATGATCTGAGCCACCATAATACTTTGTGGGCTGGACTGGATTCACACACACAACACAAGTCAATATGTCACTTACAGATTTTAGAGACACCCATTCGTTTTCATTTTAAAGCAAACTCTACTTTCACGAGACTTCCAGATCTCACGAATCATGTGCACCACTCAAAAGTGATCAAACATTACATAGCCACACACAGGACACAAACCCTGGTCCCCTACATGAAGCTCCTGTGCAAGATCCATTCAACCAACACAACTTATGAAGTGTTCAGACTTTATCCATCTTACGTCTATTCCACCTGACTTTCTAAGGGTTTCCCAGTAGATAATCGCCCAAATGGTGTTTCAAGGCAGACTATCACTTTCCATGTACATAGATGTGACACCAAATATACAAACTATATGAAAACAACGTGCACTCAGAGCGCAGGCTGAGACCATCATAGAGCTTGCTGAAGCGTACACTGCTACTTGAAATACCAAGTTTAGAAAGTCTTGTGTCAGTCTTGTGTCAATCTTTTCGTGGTGGTGGGCTGCTGTATAGGTCATAAACTCCTCCCCCTCAATTATATTAGATAGGACAATGTGCCAAACTAAAAACTCAACGTACACCTCAAATAAATTTTTCGCAAAGATGGTTTTTGTCATTTTAGATAGTTCTTGTCAAGCTGATGTATGCTCAAGTGTTCATTTTTCTGATAAGTTTGGTTTTAATTAGTTATTTGATGCTATAAAAAATGAGCTGAAACATCATGACTGACAGCTGAGCCCTGCTCGCAATTGAGTCGGGTGGGGCTCAATACCAAGGCTCCACCGCCCAATCACTTCTGCACAGACTCTGGCTTCAAATGATGTCACCGGTGCAAGATGGTGGAGTGGAGTCGCGTTGTCCGTCTTTATTTACTGTATGTCAGTAGTGTGGTCACAGGGGCATACTTCTGAACACACCAACCACAGTTAACAGTGTTGCTTGCTGTCTTACTCTATTTTTAAGGGGTCTGGTGATCCCAAGATGATTAGACAAAATCAAAACAAATACACCCAATCCTTGCCTTCTAAACTGGATAGTTATTGCCCTTTTAGTTTATGGATACCATTACACCTCTGAAGAACAAATTTGCTGTCATAAATATATCCTATAAGGATCCAGGCTGATATTTCCCGGTGAAAGTCTTGCTGTGATAGCAAACTAGACACATGCATTCATCAAATGCCATGGACATTTCCAGTGTGTCTACGTGGCATCATGACATCCTTCACATTTTTTTCGTGACTCTGCTCTCTACCTCAAAAACCTCACTCATACCCCCATTAACCAATACAATACCCTAATGATTAAAAACGTACCCACAACAACTTGACCAGCTCATCACCTGCACATTCAAAGCTATGAGTAGTCACCAATGAATTAAATGAATTTTTGCTGTCAGCAGATTTCAGATGAAGGTGCTAGATCTTGGTGATGAGGTGGCTGACAAGCTTCTGGAGGTCCTGGGTTCGGCGCTGGGTGGTCCGCAGCACCTCCTCATGGTTTGCCTTCTCATTGCTGTCATAATCTGTCACGACCTTGTTGGTGATGAGGGACAGACCCAAGACACGCAAGCCACAGTGATGAGCCACCACCACCTCTGGTACTGTACTCATGCCTGGATAGAGGGAAGAAGGTATTAAAGGTATTAAGTTTATTTTTGGTGAAATGGAAGTTATCACTATCTTGACATGTATAATTCCAGTGAATAATTTCCAGAGAGAAACATGCTGTCTTCAGTCAGAGACTATTTTTTACAGAGGACGGATAGAGAGCTTGGTCACATGGTCCAACGACAATCACCTCAAGCTTACTAACAGCAGAACCAATGAGCTTGTGCTGTATGTCTATTAGTGTGGAAGTTCATTTAGAGAAGAGTCAGATTCCTTGTATGTGTTCACGTGCTTTGCCAATAAAGCTGATTCTGATAGAACACAAAGTTGTAGCCATCACAGTAGACAGTGCTTTAAATATGGACCTGAGCAAAGACGTGTCCAAAAGACGCCAATTTCACATCTTTGTCGAACCTTTAAAAGATGTCCAGTGGGGAGCCAGAATGAAACTTTTTGCGTAATCTTTTTAAAATGTCTTTTAAATGTTCACTATTGACGTCCAAGAGACATCATCCTTCCAAGGTTCCTGACATCACATGTTTGCTGGCAATGTTGCTGCAAAGAAGCTACAAATTCGAAAACATGGCTGGTTGACGCACATGTTCAAGCTGGCAGCACAGGAGATCGATACAATCAGCAAAGTTTCAAGGTGGGCACCCAAGATTAGTGTCACCAATTCAGTGTCTGACCAAATGTGAAATATGGTCACAATCTCTCCTTCTGTTCCAGAGTTATGGTGTTGAATAATGGCCAGAAAAGTGTTTCTGCAGAACATTATGATGCCACAGTGGAGTTAACCTTTGACTTTTTGGATATAAAATGTCATCACTTCATCATTTTATCCTCTTAGACATTTGTGTGAATCTTTGTCATAACTAGCGTATAAATTCTTGAGTTATGGCTAAAGACATGTTTTGTGAGGTCACAGTAACCTTTGACCACCAAATTCTAATCAGTTCATCTTTGAGTCCAAGTGGGTATTTGTGCCAAATTTAAAGAAATTCTCTCAAAGCTTTCATGAGATATTGCATTGCAAGAATGGGATGGACAGACTGATGGACAACCTGAAAACACAATGAGGCTGTCAGCACCGAGGCATTGACAGAATGCTTTAATTTGATAGAGCAGGAGCCAAGATATTCAGATTTTTAGTTTATAGTATTGTTCAAGCTCTAAAAATACTGAAGCCTACATTTTACGATGCAATTTACCAGGGACTTTTGGTCAGACCCTCCCTGTCTGATACTTTCCTATGTCTGTAAAAGTCCAAACTCAAACCGTAAAACAGGCTAGCTGTCACAAATGTGTGCTCTTTAAGTTAAAAACAAAATAACCCCTGATGACGCCATCAGGGGTTATGACATCACCAGGGTTTACTGTCTCAAACATGACAGCGCTCCTCCAGAGCCACAGGAAGACATTCTTCAACTGTTTTCACAGGCACTGTAGCACTGACAAATTGATAATTAAACTTGATGTGTAAACTCTGCGGATTACCCCTTTAATATTTGATTTCTGAATATATTACCATTTGGAAATGCTATAATAATTATGCTTTTATAAGCAGCATCGTTCTCTACATTGTACACAGCATGGTTGCAATCAGCCACAATATTGAGACTGATAGTTGGCAGCTGCATGCAGTGTTGGATGTGTTCTATCAGCAGCCTCTGGACAGGAATAATAAGCTTTGATTTATTCATGTATACTCAGTTGCCTGTAAACATCTTAACCTGAATTAAAAAACTGTAATGCATGCAAACATGGCCAGTAAACTTCAAGGTTGTAATGCAAAGCAGCTATGTGTCTGTATTCTGATCTATCTATGTCACAAAAATACCTGTATTCGGATATGTTTTCAGATTTATAGTGAGAATGGACCGAGTCTACACAAGAAGTTGTAAAAAGTCATCTAGATTACTCCATTTTCTGTGAAAACTGACATTTATACTCGCCATATCTATACGTTTAGCTGCCAACAAAGTCAGTCTGAAATATCTACAGTATGGTCAAAACTGTGAAGGTACAAGTAATAACAGGCCATAGCTAAACTATCAAGTTGTGAAAGATGCTGTGCTGTAAAATCAGACCACAAGATCAAAAATAACACCTATGCAGCATCAGTCAAGCTTTATCCTGCAGTGTCCAACAAATCCAATGAAAACTGATGAAATGTTACTGAGGATGACTCTCACTGAATGACTGAATACTGAATATTAAACTAGCCTCACCTCTGCGTTTTTAGCCTTTAGCCTATTTGTTTATTTTGGCAAATCTTCATCACTAACTAGCATTTCCAATCTTTTATCTTTTATCCGAATATTCATATTCATATTCATTTAAACATCCCTCGTAAGCATAGTGTTGTAGATGCACTGTAGGGAGGCTTTACCACATCAGTGTCCCTTTAAGTGAGCATGAGGGAGCTGTACTAACCCACAGCGTCGGCCCCCAGCATCTGCAGGGCTCTGCACTCTGCAATGGTCTCATATGTCGGTCCAGCCAGCATGCAGTAAACCCCTTCCTGCAGGAAACTGTCGCAGCCCTGCTCTTCTGCCGTTTGCTTGGCCAGAGCCCTCAAGTCACGATCGTACGCATCCGACATGCAAGGGAATCGAACTCCAAACCTGGAGATGCATTACATGAATGAATGGGACATAGCAATAGCTGACGAGATACAGGTGTTGCCGGTGCCAGTGCAAGTTTTACTTTCATAGTCCTCCCGTGGTTTTTGTGCTGTACCTGTCATCATTGTGCCCACACAGCGGGTTCTGCCCGGCAAAACCTGGCATGTTGATGTGATCCTTAATGAGCATGATGTCTCCGACATTGTAGCTGCTGTTGAGCCCCCCTGCTGCGTTTGTCACAATCAGAGTTTCCACGCCCAGCAGGAAAAAGACTCGCACTGGGTATGTCACCTGTGACAAACATGGATTGCTTCAGTGACAGACACTGTTCTTCTTTTATTGCTGTCATTTCTATCATTATCTTACCAGATGGTGGTCACCTGGAAACAAGAGAGGAGATGACACATCACACGACGCTGATATACTCTAGGATCTTTATGACTGAAGGTCCTTGTTGAACTGTCTCAGAGTTGTGGCTGTAACCCTTATTTGTCAGCTGATGGCCTGTAAGTGACTGTTGTTACTTCTCACTGCAGTCACATTTGGAAATTGATTTTTCTGTATCACATTTCTCTACAGCTGGAATTGCCTGTGAAAGTGTTTTTGCTAGTAAGGGTAGAAATGTTTTCAAGTACCCTCGTTTCTTGATAAGGTCAGTGCTGTCATTTTGGAACATTGGCCTGTTAAATATGAGTTATGCATATAACGGTGGACTGTGTTGTAAGTTGACTTGTGGCCTTGTTAGGGATTCAATATAAGCATAGCAAGCTGCATATAGCAGGACTGTCAGGGAAGCAGGGAGCTGTTCGTGATGAGTTGACTCACTAACCTATTGAATTATTTGCCAAAAGGCACTTTGTTGGCAATACCTTTTTGCCTGGGTTAAGCTAGTTTTAGGTTGTTAATGATTATTTATGTAACCTGAGGAGGAGGGAGAGGTAACATCACACAGGAACAGACAGAAGCCAAAGCCACACTAGCGAAACAAGGAGGTGGTTGTTTTAATGCAATAAGCTGAATGCTAACGCCAACATACTAACACAATGATAATGCTAACATGTTAATGTTTAGCCTTTTAGCCTTTTTTATGTTCAGCATTTATGTGTGGGTGTAATGTTTGCGTATCAGTGTTAGCATGCTAACGTTTGATAATTATCACTAACAACAAAGCACTGCTAAGGCGTTTGTCATCTTATTTTGCAGTTATTTGGTCAAAAAGCAAATAATAAATAAAACAAAAAATGTTATTTGTCAGCCGACCAACCAACCACTGGCTATTCATAGAACCACGCCCCGCATGTAGCTTATTGATTCTCATCTCATCTGACCTTCTCATCAGGTTAAGAACTTAACCAACACAGGACAAAGTCCAGCACAACATTTTTGAGTTAAGTTTAGGTTATAGTAATTTAACCATAGCCATTTCATACAGTATATCACCGTCTAAAGTCCTATCTGGATATAGGAGGGTCATAATGCATCTGGCTTTCCCTTACGGTATGTATAAAACTGGATTTTATGATTCCTTGGGGTTATATGGATCATTTTATGTGGAGATGGCTCACCACAGCTGGTAATAAAATAAATAAAACCAGGATACAGTGTCTCCACAGGCCAAAGGCCAGTCCCATATTGGCACGTTCTGGGTGGTTTCATCAGGATTCGGCAGCTGATCATTTAACACGTATAATTCGCAAAAGTTGTGAGCTTTATACTGTGGCGACTGTCAAGACACCAAGTATATGCAACTTGATATTATAAAATTACAAAAGGGTGAGATAAAAGCTTAAGTGTCTCTGACAGCATTTTCTCCAAAAGGGAAAAAACTATATGAAAGAAGGTCCAGTTTGAGGCGTTGAATTTAAAGTTGTTACATTTTCAAAACAAAAATGTCTATTCAATTTTTCAGGGACTTTGATATAAGTACGACTTACGAATACTGTATCTACCACTAAGCTAATGTTATTGTTGGAACTCAAAATAAAGAGATGTAGCACAAAATGAATCTCATGTCCCTCCGTGACAAGAATAACAAAGTAAGTGTTAAAGATTAGGCATACACCTACAGAAGCTGTGAATGTTTTTCTCAAAGTCATTGACAAAGTCAGGGATTAAACTGCCAGCTTTAGTTCAGTTATCCTGTATAGTATATCATTTGCATCAGCAAGGTTTCACAATGCAGTAGCAAGTTGGCCTGTGACAGAAATTGAGACAGAATGCTGCTCACAAGGCAACTTAGAGTAGTAACAAATAGACATGTCTGCGTCTGCACCATCCGGAGTTCACATGGATATCATTCAAATTTCATTTGAATTGATTAATTACTGAACATAATTCAAGCATAACAAATACCAAAGTAGACAAGTCCAAAAGACAGGTGTTTTGTCATGGTAGCTCCGATGCTTTATGGATGTCAGTCGCTCTACAACTTTGGTCCAGACTTATAACACAACAGCTATTGGATGGATTGCCATGAAGTTTGAGCCCTTGCCAAACCAGTTCACACACTGACTAAGTTCATCGCCACCAGAAAAATCTCTCTCGCACTGGTGCACCGGTCGCGATGTGTTTTATGTCAACCAGCAAAGATTGGTTTCCCAGTGCTGAAGGGGGGAGTAACCATTGGAAAGGAGTAGGCTACAGCAAATAGGAGTATGGCAGAGGCTATGCAGCATTTGTGTAATTACTCTCATAGCCAAAGTTTTGCACAGATTTAATTTTATCCCTGACACCAACATCAGGTTAAAATTTTAAACCATGTAAAACTAAAGACTTTTCCATCTGCCTCAGCTGTTTATGTTTAGTGCTAATTAGCAAGTATTAGCATGCTAAGATGCTAGTGAACCTGAAACATTAGCATTTTAGCATTTTCACTGTGAGCATGTTAGCATTCTGAGCATCTAGTTGCATAACAACAGCCCCATGCAGCCAATAGTGTGGGTGTAGACTTTTGAGTCTTGATCACACATATATGGACTCACACATATTCTGCTTTGTGTAATGAGCATATGCCTGAAACAACAACAACAAATTGGGTTTTTTTTGTTTAAATTTGTTTAACACTGCTAGGCCATGCGCAAGAAAGGATTTATAATATATTTTATAAAGGTGAAGAAATAAGCGTTAAATAACTATGAATAAAGAAATAATTACTAAACTACTACTAAACTTGTGTTTTTAGGTTATTACTGCCATAGGACAATGAGCTCACTAAGCATTCTTAGAATGTATAACATAACATTGATGTAGACTTTATAACTACCTACTGGCCCGGCTTGCTTGTTTCAGTGTTTGAAATTGTTTTTGTGTTCTCACGTGTATGGAGATATTTTGTAAAAAGGTAGCATGGACAGATTTTTGTTTTTCTTTTTAAATACAAAACAGGAAAATATCAGTTTTTAAAAATATCTTTATACATGTAGACACCTCATAGTACTATAAGCACTGTAGCTTACCGTGTGTATGTTATAGCCCTCATAGAAGTGGAATCTCCCCTGCATGCAGACACACTCACAGCCTTGCAGTTTCCCGAACACCAGCTGACCGACATGGCCTGCCACTGCGCAGCACACATACCATGTTTATGTGCAGATTTCAAACATTTAAATTTGACATAAAAGCAATTTGTCAGAGAGAACTTACCAGTGCTGATGGGAAAACGTGGGATATCCTTATAAGGGAACACAGTCTTGTCACCCAGCAGGTCAGCCAAACTGCCAAGGCCTGAACCACAGATGATGGCCACTTTAGGACGCTGCTTAGTGTGGGCAAGAAGCCAGTCTGCTGTCTCCTTATACTCTTCATAACTGTATCTGAAAGGAATGGAAAGTAATGGAAGAATTGATTAATGTCAAATATTACTAAACCATAGCTCTGATAATGATAAATCAGTTGCATATCTCTATGATAATTAGCGCCATAACTATCATCGTCATTATCACATCTCATTTTTAGAATTAGAGACATCACTAACTGAGGAGAGCAGGCAGGAATATTAACTAAATCACAGCTAATGTGAAGAAAACATACAGCACTGTCTCCTTTAAATTTCCCCTCATTTTTTAAAGTATGCAACATACTCTGCTAAGACTAGTAATTTATTTAACAAAGTGCTCCCACGTAAAAACATTTTTTTTAAATTCTGAAAAGGGGATGGAAGCACTACTCTTCCTCATTGAATAATTCTGGATCTATGAATCAGAGGCCCACAACTGCTGGTTGTGCTTGCTTGACCTGTGAAAGAGCAGTGCGCATCAAGACGGCTAGTGTTAGAGGAAACATGGCACAGATTCAGCCAAAACTCTAAATGTTTGAGCCTTGGTCAGATGAGGAGTCTGTTGTGCACCAAAATGGGCGACTAGCAGACCTATCAGAATGGTAGTTATACTGTATGTTTGTTAGCTTGTACCTGGCAGTGGCTGACATAACATTAGTGGTTGAGAAACGTACAATAATCTAAATAAATACAATAAATGCTACAATGTTACAGATATCATGGCTCCAGCTGTGACTCCTAGGCTCAATCCCAATTCCCCTCCCTTGGCCCTACCCCTACTTTTGGAGAACTCTCTACTGGGTATTGGCCCTTCAGAACGGAGCTACAAGGGGTAGGGCTTGAAATCTTTACCTAGGAAATGGGACAGCACTTCTTACATATCAGTAGTTGATGATGGCATGTGTAACACATGGAAAAAGGTTTCCACAAGGGATGTTAAAACATAATTACTATACCAAACACTGTATTAAAGCTTGCTGGCTCTATGTCTGCCCTGCACTGATATCAGATGAGCGGGGAAGTGCAGAAAATTTGCTGCTGAATTATTATTATCTCAAGCTTCATACATGGAACATGTAAACAAACTGTTCCATCACTGTCACTCACAAATTGTAGTTTACACAGAGTTGAAATGACATCTTGAATAGCAATTTTTCTGAAATGCTTGTCATAATGATCACATTAGATATTCCTTTGCATCTACATTAAAAAAAAGATATTCAGACAGTTTTGCACGATTAATGGCGAATATATTGACTTTTGTTTGCCATGTTTCATGATACATTGCCTCAGTTCACAAAGTATAAGAGAAATTTTCTTTTACCACTCCATTTGGTGTCTGCATCTGAAAACACTCCATTTGGAGGGCTAGATGACCAGTACCCCTCGATCCACAAAAGAAACGGGACACCCTACCCTATGCGGCCACATGCAAAACAGAGGGGTAGGGCCAAGTGGTAGGGCTAAGGGGGGAATTGGCATTGGGCCCTTGTGTTTTTTGTTGTTTGGTGTGTGTGTGTGTGTGTGTGTGTGTGTGTGTGTGTGTGTGTGTGTGTGTGTGTGTGTGTGTGTGTGTGT
>JBBPCS010001766.1:0-14526 GCA_037974645.1 Hollardia meadi
GTGGTTATAATGTTGTGTTTGAGCTCTATCTATATATATATATATATATATATATATATATATATATATATATATATCATTCTTTGGTTAAAGGGTTGGACTCAATCCATTGATTGTGCCATTAAAAAAATGTTTTTTGTTCGGAATTTCACATTTATGAGCCGTTATGCTATTAGTGGTATGCTACAAACCTTATGCTGCTGCTCATTGCTATTCATTTAACTTCAAAAAGAGTATTACTTTCTATGTACTATACTGTGTACAGCTGTGTTTGACCTCTCCTTTTGTTTTTAGACTATTTTCCCTGTAAGGCCACGACTCGGCTGCTGTGTAAATACTATGGATTTTGGAGCAGTTACTTTGAACTCTTTGAGTTTTTAATCCTTTCTTTTGGTTCATTTGAGGTGCACAGCAAATAACCTTTCTGTGACTGTGTGGAAACGCAGCTCTCCTGTCCTTCTCGTTCTAAGCTTGAGGGTTTTTAAGTGAAAGCAAGAATGTGATCTTTGATATTCGATTCGATTCCAAAATGTAAATGTAGAATGTAGAAATGAATGGGTACAAAGATATGGATGTTGATATGTGATAGCCAGCAGTGACTCATACCTGAAAAGCCCGGTGCAACAAAGCGAGGGCAAAGTGCAGTATGGAACTTAAATTCATTGGCAGCCATTTCTTTTCTTGTTTGTAGCAGAAGTGCATGCATGCACAGTAGAAAATTGCTAGAGGGTATACAGTATACATGAATTTCTTTGAGCAGAGGTTATCAGAACTATCACACGAGCAAACTGCTTTTAAGTACAATTAGGTTTGGTGGTTTGGTTGCATTTGCAGAAGCTGAGTCTCAACAGATCACATAAAAAAAAAAAAATTAAGTTAACATTTCACTATAATCCAAATAAATGTCTGGGTTGTATCACGCCCCAAGCTTCCTGAAATCTCAGCAGGAAACAAGCAATTGTCTTGATGTTAACATGTGACCCAGGGGGGTGCGACTCCCCTCCATAGCTTGGCTTTGTTGTGTGTTTACCCTTAAACATATTATCCCTGGTTGCCAACCTTCACAAATTCTCCTAAATTGCCTTCTCCCCCCTGGATAGTTTCAATCCAAATCTCTGGTGGTGCGCAAGACTACTTATAGGCCTACTTCAATGGCCAGCCATATACCATACATGTATGTTTGTGCTCTCCATCTACTTGTCTTGTGGCAACTGCCCTAAAATCCGCCTCTCCATGCGGCCTATTCTATTTTTCCCTTCCGAGTCAACTGGTGGAAGTCATCATCTAAACTATAATTGTTACGAAAGACAAAAAAAAAAAAAAAAAAAAAAGACAAACCCTGGCATATCCCACCATCATGAAATTTCTCTTTGCTTCTTTCTATTTTGATGTGAACCTCTGTGACAGTGAGATAAAGAGGGGAAATTGTTCTTTTTTTTTTTTTTTTTTACCACACAGAAAGTTCTGACTGCAAAGAGGCTGGAATAAAACTTTTTTTTAAATGTGCCTCGTTGAGCCTGGTCTTTTCTTCCTGAAGAACCTTCTTTTGTAGGTATTATGCGATTGCAAGCCACAGTGAGTGACGCCTCAAACCTGTCTTTTTGGAGCATTGATTGAGTATAATAAAGCTCCTTTTATTTAGTGTCAAATTAATGAGCTTTCTGTCTGCTTCCTGGCATTTCTGCAAATGAGTTGAAAAGTCAATTTCATACGTACCACGGCTGTGGTTTGAGGTACAATCAATAATGGGTGACACATTCGAATGTCTGCATTTCCATTTTTGAATTTTTTAAGCATTGTTTTGACACTCGCCTTACTGTAATAAAGGTTAAGATGATTGATAGCACATCAGTCAATAGTATGAAGTTTGAATCATAGTAGATAAATACGATTGCTTTTTTTTTTCCCTCCACACTGTGACTGCTATTTCTTTTAAATAGGAATATTTAAGCTTTCAAAGAGCTTATCATTTGATCAAGAGCAAAAGTAGCTTGTTTATGTAATGACACAAAAGCATTCTGCCTATTTCAGAAATGTTTCTATTTAACTCTGATTTACTTAGGCTACCATTTTTTGTACAACCCATCCGGGTTGAATGCACTCTAATAACGAGCAATCAAGCCCTTTCATTGTGTCTCCACTACTGTGCTCCTTGTATTTGATTGTGAAAAGCAGAAATACATCATTCATACAAAAAACAAAACAAAGCACAAGGTTGTAATAAAAAGCAAGCATGTATTTTTTTTTAATCCATTGTTCTCAACCATTATAGTGAAATAAACTATATTTTTTTGATTGCACATCTTTTTCAGGCACTAGAGAAATGCTTAAAATCCAGCACATAAAATAATTCATATTAAACACTTCAAAATCCATCAAAAAAAATTGGCAAGGGACATTGCAAATCAAATTTGTGGAGAATCTCACTTATTTCAGTCCTGTCAGCAAGGAACGCAAGAAAAAGATGAGGATTCAAGACAGGAATGAGGAAAAGCGCAGGGTGTGTTTTACAAGCTCCATCAGCCTGAAAAACAAGCTCCATCTACGCAACAGCCATGTCAAGTCCGTTCCTGATGCCCAGTTCTGAGTGCTGGTGGGTAAACCGAAACTGAAAAAGACGTTATGTGGCATCTTCCGGCCTAACAAGATCACAGCCTTGGAATTATGTAAGGCAGAGGCGAAGGCGATGGCTGGGACATGTGCTTTCAATGGTGGCAGATAACGTCTCAAAGGCCAAATTTAACTTCGGGGGATGGGGGAGGGGGCTCAACATGTTGCCAAAGATGAAATGACGGAGGCAGCTCATGGTGACTCATTGTGGCTATGTCTTACAAAGGGATGAAGAGGATTAAGTAGGTAGTAGGTAATAATATCTGTTTCCCTTTTGGTTATATTATGATATTATTGAATATGATTGAATGAATGTTATTAATGGAATAAATAAATAAAAATAAAGCCATTCATCCAAATACAAAAACAGAGTGTTTTCTATATACAAGTCTGGACACAATGTCGTCATGGTCACTGCAGTGCTATTGTGATTTAGTCTGTGTGTTTCCCTGTGTTTCTTAGTGCTCCTCTGTCCTCCTGTCTGTTTATTGGTGTGGGCGTGGCCTCTCCTTCACTCTCCTCGTTTCCAGCCCTGCTTTTTTTCTGCACACCTGTTCTTCATCAGCCTCGTTAGCCCTGTTCCCAGTGTCTCCCCCAGCCAATCAGATCTCCTCTTTTCTTCTCTCGTTGCTTCAGCTAATTCTCCTCACCTGAGTTTCTCCGCCCTCTTCTCTCCACCTGCACTTCATTGCCTCGTCAGTTTAGTTTGTATTTCAGTCCAGCTTTGAGGCCAGTCATCTGTTTGCCTGTCCCTGTGTTGCTGCATTGAGATCTTCCATAAATACTCAAATATTGATCCTGCCTGTCGTCTCCTGCATTTGGGTATTTGGGCATGCTAAACTTGTCTCGTGACAAATGTCCAGAACTGTTATGCTTTGTTGAGTCAGTAATAGCGGTAGCAGTTTTGTTTTTGCTGTTCTGGTAACTTTTTTGTTTGTTTTTCTTTATTATGGATTTTGTGATTTTAAATTGTTGTTTTTGTGTGGACCCAAGGAAGATTAGTAACTTCTTTATGGAAACTAATGGAGATCCAAATGAAGAATCATGGGAGTTTTGAAAACCTGATCAGAATTGTGCCACATGCCAAGTGCATCACTAACTTATGAAAGCCAGTCAAAAGGGTTTATATATATATATATATATATTTTTTTTTTTTTTCTTCACCCTGAAAGAGTAGAAAAAACTGAAAACTGTTGAAGGGTAAACCTCTTGTAAATAAGTTGTATTATCTTTCTGAGAGGGTAAAACTGTAACTGTTTACTTGTAAAAACTAAAACAAAAAAACATCAGAGTTGAGTTGTAGAAAGTATAGAAACAGACACATGCACCATGTACTGTATTTTCTCTGTTTTCACATCCTTGTCTTTCCAAGGGTTGGTGCATCTGAGCTTTCCCCAATGCACACACTGCGCTTACACACTGTTATGATGTTCCACTCAAGATGTTATTGAAGAACAGTAGATCTGACTTTCAGCCTGCAAACTGAATATTTCCAGTGAGATCAAAAATCCCTTTAAACAGAAAAATCAATCAATGCTTTGGGAGAGGCGGGGTAGGATAACTCTGTCTACATTAAGGCACGGTCAATCCTCTTCCTGGGTTGTTTCAGTGGGAATCTTTTGTATTACATGTGATTTTATACTTTTGATCAATGTCAAGGGCATTTGTCATGCCATCTTAATACGGTATATTCTTAAGTTCCCATATGCGCACAAGAACTTCTTTCAGTAGTTCGAACATCTGAAGGTTACAGTTGCCATCATCCATTAAAGATTAAAAGCAGAAGTCCAACTTGTGAGCTTTTCTGGAAAATTCACTGGTGCATCGAGCATATCTGATTATCAAGCCTCAACTACCAAGAACTATCATATGGAGAAAAAATAAAGAACCAAAGCTGGTTTCCTTGAAAATGGTCCTCCGAGGCTGTATGTATGTTGCATTTTAAAAAATGGGGAAAATTTCTTTGCTGAGCAGATTGAAACCTTGCTGTGAGCCACTTACATGTATTTCTGCTCCATCTTTATTCTGATTTATGATTATCCGTGTGAATTAAGTATTTCCTTTTTTTCCCCCTGCTCATCAGAGCTTTGAAAGACGCTTGATTTGTGACGGGCTGCGTGTAATGACACTTGCAGGAGATGAAGTCGCATTACAGCCAGTCTGCGGTGATCATTTGTCATCAGAATGGCGCCATTAACAAAATCCGGACAGGTATCAGTCACCTAGCTGAGGCGCTTTCATCGTCCAAGTGACACTAGTGTGTCTGTGTAATGTATTGGGGGATTAAAACAAGATCTAGCTCTTCAATCTGGATTTTGTGTGTGTTTGAGGTAGCGCACATAAAATCAAAAGACATATTAAAAGTAATAACTCCATGCAAGTGACATGGATTCCCTGCTCAGGAAATGTCTCTCCACTTTCCTTGCAAGAAAGACATACACTATGCACCAACACCCTATCATTAATTGAAGTCCCCATTACTCCTGAATTCTTGTCTCTTCATAAGGCATCCATCGGGCAATGACCAAGAGTTGAAACATCGTACATCCCTGAATAAATCATGGGGGGAAAAGTGGAAGCAGTACTTGTTGTTCTTCATTTTGTCTTGTGTGAATAACAAGACCCTGGCACCTGCTCGAATTATTCATCTGGCTGTGTGCGCTGTGTCTTCTCCTCCCGCAAAAAGCCATCGTGAGGATCCGGGCAGGTATCAGTCACTCGCTCGTGGCATTTTCATCTTCTCTGTGACATGAGATTATGTGGATGTGACACCGGCCTGATGTATCGGGAGTGATTGCAGCTGGGTTCTAACTGCTCACAAGGCGATTTCAAAAGAAATCATTCCTCCCTGAGGCTGACTTTTCCTCAAATTGTATCAGCTTAAAAAAAAAAAAAAAAAAAAAAGGGTTATGTTGCCTTTAGGAGTGTTAGGCCTTTAAACTCTACCTATGCCTGCATGTGTTTGGCGAGATTGGAATGGACAGACACTTCTCACATCCCTGGAGTTTCTATCTTAAATGAAACAAGAAATGCCAAGAGTTCCGTTTAACAAAAGCTCTCGAGACACCTCAATATTCAATTGTGATGCACAGTAGTTGGTGTAACAAAACTGAATGTCAGATTTAATGCATGGCTCCGTGTATATGCTAAAACAGCTTGTGTAAGACCTTAACAATATGGTTAAAAATTGTTACCCTGGTTCAGTGAAAGGGGTTATACGGGTCGTTTTTGTTAATCTGTGCGGTACAAAAAAGGTTCACAGGCTTAAAAAGGTTGACACTCTAAGCAGACACTGTGCTGGACTCAAGTGACATCACTTGGGACTTTTTTGCAGCCGCAAATGGTTCGATACAAGTTTTTTCAAATGTAAAGCAGTGCTCCCTAAGAAATACAAACAGGCTTTGATGTGTTTGAGAAACTTTTTTAAAGCGCAGTGAGAGGCTGCTGCAGAAGTCCGAGTCTCATGGGGCATTTGTTGAGGCGTTCGGAAACCATGGTAAATCTCCTTTTTTTGGAGACAGAAATGCTCACAGAGTTGTTGAAGTTAGTGCAGCCTAATAAAGTGCATGTTTTTTGAGAACAAATAGTAAGACATGCATGGCTATAATGAGAGCTCCCAATTTTTGAAAAAAAAAAATTGATTTAGCATTGCTTTTGAAGGCCTTAACTATTTCCCCAATGGACTGTGAGAAGTGAAAACACTTCTACAGCATGCCAAGTTTCCCACAACTGCAGCAATCGATAAGGCTGTGATTTCTAAACAACTGGGAACAACATAATGGCAGGTGATAAATGAGAGGTCAAAGAAATCAGTTGAGAAACACAAGGAATATAGATGCTTATATAAAAGTGTGGGATGCGTTTCTTGGCATGGATTGGGTCTTTTTTTCTTCCTATGATGGAAATGATCGCTGAATATTTTTGATGAGTGCCACAGTCCTTGCAGTCACTATATCTCATCCCAGTTCAAAAACTATGAGGGATATGTGAGAGACAGTTCTTCCTGTCATCATCATCATCAAGACAGCAATTGAGGGAATATCTTTTGAAAGAATGGTGTTCAGTTTTTCCTTAGATATCATGAGATCTCAAGGAGCCCTGAAGCCACCCTGGAGGCTAACGGCAGCCGAAATCTTACTAAGACACTTGTTAGGGATTCCATTTATTTTCATTCCAGTACTGCTCATCATTTACGCCCTGTGCCAATCTTCAAACATGTAGCGAAGATGAAAATGAGGGCGTGCACAGCACCTGACTTTCCTGTTGGGCACCAGAGTTCTCCAACGTACCATCTTTACCTAATATTAACCTCGTCTTTAAGTTGCCAAACCTTACTTTATTCATCATAACCACAAAATTTCCCTTCCCTACCCGACCTTACCACCTGATTGACTGTCATGATATTAAAACCCGGCTAGAATAAGCCCCATACTCCAGCCGCCCCTGCTGCTTCACAGAAGGACAAACAAGCAGATACAGGACTCCTCTCAGCACACAACACTCTTAAGACACATGGCTCCTACGTCCACAGCTCTTCACCGGGTCCTTGAGTAACTCCAGGAAGCGGCCTGTCACACAGACTCGCCCATCAGGGATGTGCACATCTTCACCACCCTTGCCGCTGCGCAAAAAGTGTAGTGACCTTTCTCACACTGACTCAAGGAGAGGCACGCTGCTGTCTTAATCTGTCATCATGTTGGTTACTAAATACCAACGTGTCTTTGCTCTTAGGCTATCCCTTCCTCTTCCTTTTCCAAAGACGCATTCATATCATGACCAGAAAAAGGGCATAAACCGTCAATGATATTCCGAGGTCTTCTGAAGCATAAGCAGAGAGCTCAAAGCAGTGGTTATGGAATTTTCTTATGAACACTGTTTATATGCTCTGAGATCTTTGCTTTTGCAGATTTTTACCATTCTATGTTGACAAAGTGAAAGATAAAAAGGCACTCCTTGCAGTGCTTACCTTTTCGGAGGTAGAGTGACTCTGGAATTTGATGCCACGGTTTCAGTGTGTGGTACAAGGCTCTCAGGGCTTTTTCAAAGACATGAGTTTTGCTGTTTTATGCATGGTGATGCAATACGACTTTCAAGTGTTAACGCTGTGAGATCATTCAACTGACAATTTTAATGACTACATAAAGACACCTCAGCACAAATGCAAACAGGCCGCATGGGCTGACAGAATAAACTCTGCAATTGCAACCATTTTCACTCCTTTGCAGCTGACATCTCCTCGGGTCTCAAACTCACCGACATAACATGGAGAGAAAAGGTACACAATGAGCGGGTGAGAGCAACAATGATAAAGGGGTATATTTCCCATTCTGAGAGGCTCTCGGGGTGTAAAACATACTGTAGACACATGCACTCAGGCTTTCTTCTGCACCTGCACCCCCCCCCCCCACCCCCCCAGTGTCTGAAGAGACCTTTTTGTAAAGCAAATTTCATATATGTGACATATTTGAGCACATGTCATAACATAAATATATTTAAATATATCTAAATAAATAAAATGTTTGTGTTTTACTAAGTCATGAATATTTAATGGTGTGGAGAAAAATAGAATACATTTCAGAGGATTGACGAATCAGGTAATCTGACAAAAGGGGTGCAGCTAAAGTTGATGACTTGTTTTGTTTATAAAAACCCTTTCACCCTCCCAGCTTTACACAGTTTGTTGACTGTCCTTCTTGGGGAAATAAGATACTTAAAATGGTGTATGCCAACATCAAGGAGGCTTAGAGTGTCTCAGCTTTACCACCACTTGGCAGATCCCAGATCACAATCTGGTCTTTCTTCAGCCTTGTTACAAATCTGGTGTATTGAGGCAGCCTGCAACCTACCCGCTCATTCAGGAAGTGGTCAACAGAGCCCAGCAGGTCTCTAAGGGACTGTATTGAGTGATTGATGGGAATATGTCTGGACGTTTATAGAACGGGTGACTGCACCACTGATTACCTCAACTCTCACAGTGACACCGTTATACTACCAAGGACTGTATGGTGTTTCCCCAAAAACAAACCCTAAATCACTAGTGAAATCAAGGCAACCAGAAAAACCAGAAAAATAAATCCTTTAGTGGTGGAGACAGGGTGACGCTCAAGCACCTGCAACATGAGCTGAGGAAATTAAAGGAGGTAAAGGAGGACTACAAAAAGGAAAGTAGAGTGAAAGCTGCAGCACAACAGCTGGTGAGGTGTGGAGGGGAATGAGGAGCATCACTGGTTACAATGTATAGAGCCAATGTTTGCCCTGCCCTAGCCTGAACAGCCTCACTTGCTCAATTCCTCCACATGTTTGCACCCCCCTCATTGCTACAGTGACTCACCCCACACCTGGGCCCCCTCTCTTGTCCTTCACAGCAGATGAGATTAGGACAGGAGGTGTGTGTGTGTGTGTGTGTGTCAGAGACCTCTTAAGGACTAAGCAGTCCAATTGGGTGAGCCTCTTCAGAGGATCTTAAACCTGAGGCTACACATGGAGTGGGCCTCATCATCATATCTTATACCAATATCCAGAGAAGGGCTAAATGACTACATGCAAGTGGCCCTTATACATCACACATCATGAAGACACTGGAGCGACTTATTCTCCCCTACCAAGACCAGATGTCAAACAAGCACAAGACCCCCTGCAGGTTTGATGCTAGGAACCCGCTGTAGTGGATGATGCTGTCTTCTATATGCTCCAATTCAAGTATCTGGAATTGGCAGGAAGAGCCTGACTCTGGCCTTCAGAGACTGGAGCAATAAGAACTGCATGCTGCGCTGTTTATTATTTCAAAGCATATGGCTTTTACATAGTTGGCTCACAAATTCTAGACGGAAGCTCCTACTACTGCTGTGCACTTTAATATGTACTTTCCCCACTACAGTTTCACGTATGCATTCCCCTGCTTAAGTTACTGTATCCTTACTGTGCGGCGCTCAGTGGTAAATGGATGGGTAGATGCAGCATGCAGGACACGAAACTGGCACATATAGGACCGCTGAAAAAAAAAGTCTTTAATATTGTTACTCCTCTTCTCAAAAAATAAATAAATAGAGATCTTGGTAGTTTTTGTTTTTGAAACTACATTTCAGATTTGTCTTTTTTGTCAACAATATTGCATGTATATATAGTCACATATTTAATGATGTCGGTACCGTCTGGTCATCATCTCGTCGTAGTCATTGAAGAAAAGGTTGATGGAAAAGGGCTCATCATGTCCTCACCCAGACAGCTCATGCACTGACTTGTATTTTGAAAGGTAGATATTTTATCTTCCCTTTTCCCACTATTTGAAATAGGCTGTCCATGGTGAGTAAACTGTATAATCAGTCCATAATCACCAGAATTAAAAAAAAAAAAAAAAGACAACTGTGAGGCTATTTGCAGAAATAAAGTGTCTGTAAAACCTGCACATAAGTGACATTAGATGTCTGGAAAAAAAAGTACAAGCCTTTCAAGAAGCCCTTTTATATATCTCCAAAAAAAGTCAAATTACACTGGTTGATGGGCCTACTTGCCGATGAGTGAATGAGGTACCGTGTTTGGACAGATTGAGAGATAGGAGGTGGTGAGTCAAAATGCAAAAAGCATTTTTTCCCTGGGTGTACCACAGGTATGGGGGTCATGGCAATCATAGATGTGCATCGTGAAGTGGAAATTGCTATTTCACCCTGAAACAGCCACCGATTCAGACTGCTACAGAACAGGGCAAGAAATTTAACAGGGTGGAAAACGCAGAGTAACACAGACTTGAGACGTCTTTTCATTGGTCACCTTCCCAAACATGTGGCGAGATGACGGACACCATTATTCCTGAGTCCTTAGTGATTGTGGTCATCTGTTTGTTCCACTAGTAAAAAGATTAAGTTTGTCCTGCATGGCATTTATTCTGAGATACCTTGGGTGCAAAGTTGACATGTCGACCTGAGGTTGGCACATGTGGAATGTCCAGAATGAGAGTGCGTTGTCTTATGGGTGGGAGGATGATTATGAACATTTTAACCAGATGGTGGGCCTGAAGGAAAGGTCACCTAAATATACGACATCATCCTTTGGTGATGATAAATATGCATGTAAAAATCCCACAAGTAGCTTTCAAAGAAAGCTCAGAGTCATCTAGGCTAGTTGTTGAACTGGGAACCTTTTTTTTTTTTAGCCCTCATCAGTCAACAATCAGTTCACACAATTTATCCATATTACACAAACATATATACTGTATAATCCATAAGAAGAATAAAATAAAACGAAAGTTAAATAATAATGGTACAAAGGTTATCAGTGGGGGAAACTTTAGCTTACTATAGGCTGCAGAGCTATTTATTGGCCGTACAGAGATGAGTTTGGTGCCAACCCACTCAACATATAATTGGTATGAAAACACATGTGTCCTAATTCCAAACATCTAGTGTTGGCATACTGTATATTGTCAATGCCATTGGCGACATCCAGTGAATTTTAGTTATAAGTGTGGACATGAAGTTTAAACTAAGCATTATACATGATAAATCAAGCCTGACTGAATGAACTGTATGGAATTATCATGTCGAACTGTAAACTGCTTTTTTTTCTGCTTGGTTTTTATCATCTGAACCCCGTGGTGGCGTTATCAGTCGCGCTGCCAATAAAGTTCTAGTTATGTGCTCACATGATACACGTCCTGGAGCCATCTGCCATTTGGTTTAGAGGAAGGGAACTCATCTATTTTCTGCTTGGAGTGGGTTTGCATCTGGACATCCATCATAGTCCAGGCTAGTGTGTGTGTGGGTGTGTGTGTGTGTGTGCAGCATGGGCTGCTGCTGTCTTATCATCCCCCAACATCATAATATGGGCCAAAGCACATCAGCTTGCACTGTAATTGCACTTCTATCCGACTCCCCGAACCTCTCCTCCTCCATTCCCTGCTTACTCACAAGCACATGAAATGTAGTGTGTGTACTGTATGTGTGTGTTTCGAAGGGGTGGGGGTGGGGGGCGGGGGGGATCACAGCAGTTAGGTTTTATGATGATATCACAACTGTGTCTGACATCTGTGTAATGGCAGCGTCCAGGTTGCTGGTGGAGAGCGAGGTGCCGGGTGACATAGTGTCAGATGTTTTATGGAGAAATTCCCAGCACACGGAGCGAGGGGAGAGAGAGTCTGTGACAGAGCAAGAATCAATGAGAGAGAGGGAGTGAGGGAGAGATAACATCCTCCCACTTTATGGTGTGATTGGCAGATACATGGCAGCTTTTCTACCTGCCATTCCACTCAACCATCTTGTTCTCCCCATCAAATAGAGTCACACTGGGACAGTGATAGTGATGGCAGCACTTTATAGAGATCTTGCTTGCATTATCATCAATGGAATGTACAATTGCACTGTTGGTACAGTAATTATATAGTAGTTAGCTGTATGAAGTTGCCTGGAGTACCAGGTAGTAGTCAAGTGAGCAACTCTGGCTGCTGTTTTCAGAACAGATCTACAGAACTTTCACAACATTTATGGTATATGAGATTCTTTAAGGGTCCCTCTTTTTCATAGCGAATCTGTTTGCCAAAACTGCCCCTTTCAACTTGAAAAACGTAGCTCGCCTCCATCCAGCCCTCTCCTTTTCTGTGCTGAAACTCTGATACATGGTTTCATTACGTCCAAAGTGAAGGGCTGCAATATCTTCTTTATGGTACATCATCCAAAATCCTTGATCATCTGGAGCCCACAATGGATTCAATTCAAACTCCTCACAAAGCCCTCCGTAACCAGACCCTTTCCTTTCCCCCACCTCCTCCTTCCTGCGATGCCAATCTCCTGTCCCCACTATTCATCAACAAGCTTCTGACTAGGGTTGACAGTGCCTTCTCCATAGCCGCCCCCCTCCCTCTGGAACACTCTCCTCAAAGACATCCATGACAGCATCAATTTTGTTGTTTGACAAAACTATTATTTAGATGCCAACATATGATGTTTCTCTTTGCCTCATTGTGTTTTGTTGATTTTGCATTCTACTAGAAGTTTTGGTTATTATTATTGTGATATTATGGTCTGGGCCAAAGTCAGACATTGTGATGCTATAACAACATCACAATGCAACTTAATGTCATGACAGGCAGTCTTTATTTACATGGCTAAACAGACATTGCTTTAAGTGTTTGAACAAATGGCCATTGTTTTGTCATTTTGTAAACAAAACAACATATTTAAACCATTTTCTTTGGCGGTGAAACCAAAAGTGAGCATATGTAAAATATCGATGATATTATTATCCTTCATACCTCAAAGTACGTACAATAGGTCAAAGCCAATGTGGAGATTGGTCTGTAAACTGTTACAGTTGTTTCCAATGTACTCTAAATGCTTGAAAATGAATAATTATTATTTTCATATGGTTTTTTTCTCCCTCCTCTGCACTGTGCATTATGGAAATTCTATATAAAGGTATAGCCATGATAAAAATGGGCTGGGCCCATTCCTGAAATCCCCACACAATAATTTGCCATTAGTTCCCTGCCTCAAATGTTTGGTTGCAAGTTATTATTCATATACTTATTCATCTTTTTTTCATAAATAGGTTGGGTGGTTTTCCTAGAGGTGTTGGCCGGGCCATTTCTGTAGGAGAACTCATCACTCATGGCCCAGTTCTCCATTTCCTCATGAATAACATTGACAGATGGAGGACAACTGTCTTTTTGCTCTGCATGGTAAGGAGTGTGTAAGTGCGTGTGTGTGTGTGTGTGAGAGAGAGAGTGACTAAGTGAGATATAGAGAGGAGTGAGGAATAGAGAAGAGATAAGACATGTTGGCTAGCATGTCTGTATGGTCTTGATATATCTGTATTGTGGATGTACTGTGTCTGTGTGAGTGAGAGGTGTACATGCTAAGCCCATACGTTTGCAATCATGCCCATCCTTTACTTACAGCATCCTTCACATTGTCTGCACATGTGAGCAAACTGCATAATATGCATGTAGTGTCTGCATGTGTGGCATGTGTGTAAACATGTGATGGATGTTTTCCTGGTACTCGCCACTCCGAGAAAGCACGCCACCCTCCACTTGTCTTCAATGCAATTAGGTTAAATAATGATACCACATAAATTTCCACAGCAGGAAGAAGGCTCCCCTGCCCTTGTCACCCTCTGAAATATGGCTGAATCCTCCGTGAATGGAGGTTGAGTGGAGGTGTGTGTGTACAGGGTGAAAGATTGGGTACCACGTGAGAAAAAAACAAAACAAAATCAATGAATCCAAATAAGAAATGCATTCTTTGCACGTGTTAGTTTTCCTTGTCAACTGAAAGCAATGTTAGAAGTAAATATATAACGCAGTTCATAGTGTGCCCACATTTTTGTGGAATTTTGTGGTGATTTTCCTTGTTTTGCTTAGTAATAATTGAAGCAAAATCTGGGGAATATGTTAAGCTGTTGCCTATTTACTTATCAGCAGACACGGAGCAAGATTAGTGTTCAATTAGAGTTGTGTTTCCGGCGTTCCAAAATTACATTCTCTGAAATTAAGTTAAATATGTGGGAAATATCTAGGGGAATATAACCCTGGTGGCATCATCTGGGGTTATTTTCTTAGACTTGACAAAACTCCTCCTCAGAGTACATTATAAGAGTGTTTTTGCATGCAAAGTGAAGAGAGTGACCCTTCAATTACCATGATTGACAATTAGACCACATGTTAAGGTATCCGTATAATTCTGGCTATTGTATATCCCAGCATTGGATACATAGTTAGCTATATAGATCAAAAGATACAGTATATTTTCTTTTAGTGTGCCATATTTAACCCAAAGCAGACAGAAACTAGGTGTCTTTACAAGAGGACGTCTGGGGCCAATGTCTCTGTGACTCACCTGAAGAGAGGCCACCTGGCCCACTTACAATTTTAAGAAGCTCCTCTAAGGGATGGTGAGATGAAGCAAAGGGGATTGAGAGAAAGAG
>JBBPCS010001767.1:0-14523 GCA_037974645.1 Hollardia meadi
CACCAATGTGTAGCTAAGTTAATAGGGATTCAGTAAGGTACTAACAGAGTGTCAGGAGTTGCTGCAGTTGGTGCTAATAAGAGGGCTGGTGGGCCTTGGCGGAGGTATGCGCTCTACTGAGTGCCATGTTTTAGTTATTTTATGGGGTTACAGGTGACATAAAAAAAAAGCCCAATGTATGATAGGCAGTATGTCCTTTACTGGGTTGGGCAAGATTACATTTTGGTAACCCCAGGCAACGTCAAACAAGATAGCATGGTGTTTGTTCGACACATTTTGTCCTGTAAAGTTAGAAGTGAAAACATTTCTAAACACCAATGATTACGTAAGCTAAGCAGCCAAACAGGTTTCTGTTAGAACGACATAACAGTCTGATCTTGCATTTTTCCTAATCATACTTACAGCTACTTAAAAACAGCTCTACACCGCAACACAAGAACAGTGCAGCTTCTTTAATTTAGACTTACTGGGGATGCTGACTTTTTGCCTGGGACCTGTTAGCTGTAGCCTCACTCTATTGGCATGATATCATTATCTGTAAGACCCCTTTACAAGATTCACTTTTTAAAACAAGTCAGCCAGAGACAGCGTTTTCAGACTAATGAAGCTAAAGTTAGCTTAATAAGCTGACTAGCAACATAGAATATAGAATATCACACACAGGGACATAAGGTAACAACAACAAAGGCAGCTTTATATTTCATCCATCAGCTGTCTTTTTGCTGCATTATTGTTTCTACTGAATCTCCATATTGGCACAAAGCTAGCAGCCACAGCGTATAGGAGGACATTTATGACCCAATTTCTTACCTATGGATATGTGTCTGGATGTGCCAAAGAAGGTGTAGAGCATAACTGGGTAGAATGAGGAGTACAGACCATAAACTGGAGGCACAGCAGCCAACATTGCATAGGCTAGACCTGTGGAGCAGAGGACAGGGAGAGATGTAAATAAACTGAACTGTCCCAGAAGCCTAGTGATTGCATCACAAGCTCAGAGCTGCTGGGATACCAAAACATAGACAGTGTGAAGCAGAATGCGGCCCCTCAGGAGTTGGCAGCTGGCCCTTCACAAATTTAACTTATGTCATCCCACATGACTTGCCTGGCCAAACTTAGCTAATGGCTACTGTACAAACCCTTGGACTACATACATTTACTGGCTTCATTGATCTGTAAAGGTAATGTTTTTAAGCTTTCAAACATACAGATGGGTGAAAAGTGTCTTTGTAAGTTTTGGGTTTTATTCACCACAATCCCTGTCACAGATACTTCAAATCTGAATAATTCTACTGAAGAGACGAACATTAGGCAGCAGTGCAGCTAGGACTGCAGGGCACCGACCTTGAGGGAGCTGCACAACTCCTGTGCTGAGACCCGAGACAACATCAGATAACAAGTACTGCTTGACTGGATAGGACGGCAGCCATGTTAGAATAGGCAGGAAGCTCAAAGCTGCCGCCTTGGCCTTCTCCGATGAACACCTATGAGAGGAGACAAGTGGATTACCTCATCAGTTTGTAATCTAAGAGAAATAAATTCAGACTGGTTGTGCACGATCACAGAAAGTGCATCTTTTTTTGTCCAATATCAGACTAAATTTTCAACTCGTTACAATCTGTTTTAACTCAGTGGAGTGGGAAGGAGTAAAGGTCTGGACCCAGGCAGCATGTTTTCAACTACAGGAAAAACTTTCCATACTTGGTCAGATCCAGAATGATACAACATATTCCTCTTCCTTACTAACGGAAAATGTATTTGCTTCCCATCCCTGACTCCTAATCACTTGTATACCCATAAAGTTAGCACATATTTAGGGGCAAACACTGACAAGATATGCTTCTTAATTCTCATAAACAAATCTCACCAAACACAGACACTCACCATGAGTGAGGCGGGAGGGTTGTGCTCACCAGGAAATTAAACTTGACAGAAGAGAACGACAAACAGGATCATGTTGGCACATGACGATGATGGCGCAATACTCATGTTCATACTGATTTTTAGCTATTTAATGTAAACCTGTAAAACACTGCTTATTCACTGTTAGTCACTCTGGTGGAGAATATCAGCTAAAAGCTAAAAACAGCGTAATAGAGACTTTTTACACTAAAATTCTTTGACTTGCATTAACACACAGCCACATCTTTAGTCCTCCTGACTACAACAACAAAGCTCATGCTGTGTGCCTACATCTCTCTTCACATCTCTATGGAAATGTTTTGTAAAATTATTTGTTACTCCGTCTGAACCTTTAAGACTGGTGACTCTACCTTTTGTCTGTTTATACACTGGGAGGAGGAAATGTGGCTGTATGAAAAAATGCCATACTCTGTCCCATTGAAATGACAGGACAAACCCTCATATAAACTATATCAGGCTGAGTCACAAGTTTTAACTGTGTTTATGCTGTTCAAATACCCATAAAAGCCAGAGGAAGGGTGATCACAGGAACTGCACCCAACACTTGATTAGTCAATCGAAAATTAATTCTGATCTATTTTAATAATTGAAGGATTTGCCGCTTTGTCATTTATGATAGTAAATTAAGAGTCTTTTGATTTTTGACAGTTAGTTGGACAGATTAAGCAATTTGAAGACGTCACTTTGGGCTCTGGGAACTTTGAGGAACTTTTTTCTGACTTATAGACTGAACAATTAGGGAGAGAAAGGGAAAAGAAGCACTTTGAATAAGTGGTGCTGAAACGATCAGTTATACGAAATCAATGTATCAACTGGAAAGTCCTCAACAATGAATCCACTATTTTGATAGTCGACTCATCGTTTAGGGTCAATTATCAAGTAAACTATTATCAAACATTGGCTCCTGCTTCTCAAATAAAAGGTTTCTGTCTTTCATCATTGTTCATTACATATCGTTTAACTGCTTATCAGACGAAACAAGTTTGAATTGGTCACTCTGGGCTGTGGGAAATTGCTAAAGGCATGTTCCACATTTTCAACTAACAGCACATTTTTGTTTATCTTCTTGTACATTCTCATCAAATCCTGCATCTTTACTATCTATTGCATCCTTTTTATGAGTTACATATAAAGACATATATTGAGCCCTGTAGGAATATCTCCTTTTTGACTTGTGTGGATGTACCTACACTGATTGCTCAACAGCACTTCAGCAGGAGACAAACCCAGAGGTAAATTCCTCAGTCGAAACATACCGGAAGTGGCGTGCCAGCCTCTGTCGGAGCGTGGTGGAGTTTTCTTTGCGGTGGAGAAGCTGCGACCGGATGAAGGCTTCATCATATACCGGACGCTCTATCCGGTACATCAGCTGTGAGTCTGCGCCCTCCCGAGCTGCAGCTTCGTCTTGCTCCATAACAGAGGCAGGAGGGCTGATCGTTTTTTAAGTGTGCGTCGTTTATCTCTCCTGCTTTTTGTTCTCTTTCATTTTTCTGGAATCTTCAACAGCCCGTCTGCACTTCCTCTTTCTGCTCAGAGCGAAAGAGAAGACAAGATAGATATTATTCCAACAATAACTGGTTTTGCTTTTGGTTCACTGCTTTTAAATGACAGAGTGAAAGTGATGATAACCAACCAGGCCTTTGTATTTGTGCATTTTTCTGCTGATAAGAAAGGCTTCTGTTGGATTTGCAAAATTTCTTAGCAAATATT
The DNA here is from genome assembly GCA_037974645.1 of Hollardia meadi. NCBI lineage: Eukaryota > Metazoa > Chordata > Actinopteri > Tetraodontiformes > Triacanthodidae > Hollardia > Hollardia meadi. Next base: position 3,634 of record JBBPCS010001767.1, read on the forward strand.
TGGGCTCTGGCCAGTTTGTGCAACTGCGTAGATTGTGTTGCATGTGACCTATTGTTGGGACAAAGTTTGCTGTACAAAATAATATGGGGTAAATGTTTAAAAAACAGGCGTCATACCAGAGGACACAGGTGGTGGAGAACACTTTTCTGAAAAATAAAGTCCTGCACCCACAGGCCTTCATGTTTCAATACCTTTGGATCCCAGAATATAACATGCAAATATGCAATGTCTTACTTTTTTATGGTGTATGTAAGAGAGTACAGTTTATCAGTTGGAATCCACTGCAAGATGTTGCCTTTTAAAGTCACAAATTGGACACCAACAAAGGTGGTGTAAAGTGTCTCATGTATGGCTTCGCAGTGAATTTGCAGTAACCTTACCTGCTGTGACTGAACAGGCTTTTATTCAACATGAAGGTTTAGCATGCACATGCTACATACGCATTTCTGGAGCCATTAGCCAGAAGATAAATGGGTGATGCTAACAGCTTTTCAACGGCCATGTTTTGTTTTTATGTAAGATTTTACGCAACATGTGTTGTGTGTAATATTTAATTGTGTCATTTCCATGTGAAAAATATATATCTTCGTACTGTGGACTCGCTGTGTGAAATGACTTGTTGGAATATGATTGACTAATAATGCTGCAAATGATGCTAGAACATTAAAATGTTTCCCGTTACAATAACCTCACACTGGGAGAGACGCAGTTAACCAAGTAGCTATATTGCAGTGATTTATATTTATATCAAAATATAAAAAGAAGGAGATTTTTCATTGTTTTGTTGGTTCATTGGAGGGACTTGGCAGACACGACTAGCTAATCACTTCTCTCGATTCATTCAACTCTCTGACGCAAACAGTTGAGAGTCTCGAGCGTCTTCCCGTGTCCTCTACTTCACGTTAGCTAGCTATTAATGAAGGACAAACAGTGACGTGATACATTTGAGATGTGAGAACAGTAATAGTCGAGTTAACGGTACGAGTATGAACAAGTGTCCAACTACACTATCCACGGTGTGACAGGGGAGGGTTGTTTTCTGGCTCTCCACAGTTCAACATTTAAGCTATCATAAAGATGCTAGTAAAGACAGGGCTCTTACCTCCGTATTCCTCCAGCTCCTGGGGATGCTACCGGCTGAAGGAGAACATGAATTTCTGACCTCTTGAGTTAAAGTTTAACGAGAACAACGTCCTCTGAGCACGACGGAGACAGCAGCAACCGCTTATGACAGTCCAGAGATCGTCTATGTTGAATTGATGACTTACTCTATAGTCGAATTCCCGTTCGTCTTCCGGTGTGATCCTCACGCACGCGCTCTCCTCTTGTACTCAGGCTGATTTGTAGACCTATTAGAGAATTAGAGCCCTTGCCAGATTTCCAATGCTTTGTTCCCACACAAGTTTAATAAAAATCTGTATTTATTATCTAACTATGAATTCAGCAGACGTTAACATTATGTTAAAAGTCATATGTATGTATGCTGTGTATGGGTGTGTGTTAAAACTAGGCACAAATGTGTGCTGTGCAGTTCAGTGGAGGCTTGTCTGCATTAGTTTATTAGCAGAGATCATTTCCAGTCAGTGTACAAAAAACCCCCATCACTGGACAGCTTAAATCATGTACAGTAATGAGATAATGGCACCCCCTGGGCACAAAAAGGAGGTCACCCTGTAATCGCCATTCTCAGTTTTGAGTTTAGGCATTTTTTGGGTGAGTATAAAGCCATGTGACACCTGAACTGAAGTATTTCTGACGAGAGGGAGAGGCTTTCTAAATGCTGGCGAAAGATTGTCTATATAGGCAAATAAAGGCCAATACTACTACAGTCCTACTACAGGTGACTGTTCATATACTGAATAGATTTTTACAACATGAAGGTGTTAACGCCGTTCCAAAGCCTTCTAAGACGCCTTGAGCTAAATTCTGGTGAAGAAATAGGCTACTGGGCCAGAAAGGAAGTCTTTTATCAGGCAAGTATTTAACCTAAATGTTTTGAGTAACATCTGAAATGAAAAAGTGTCTGGTATCAAATCCAGTATTTAATGTTTGGTTAGATTCTTGGCTTTTTGTTGTTGTTGTTGTTATTGTTGTTTTCATTTATCTTCTGATCAGATCGTTGTTGATGTAACTATCTAAATCACAAGACTTTTCTAACTTAAAATCTTTGTTTGTTTGTTTAAGACTGACTTATTGAAAAGTTTGGTATTTTTTAAATGGAAAAGAATATCATATTGGCACAGATATTTATACCATTTTGACTTATTTTTACTTATTTTCATTGGCCTAAATGTTGTCAAATGTATAGAAATATATAGAATGAAATGATATTGTTGTTGAAAACATAAAAAATCCACACATCCACACCATGTACATACTGGTAATAGTAGTTAGTTTGGTAATAAATAAATAAACAAAAACAGTATGGTTGAATGGCAGAAAAAATTTATGATCAAATTTTATTTCGAGGGATTCGGTTATCACCTTGGGAAGTGACATGTTTTGTAGTCAAAACTAATGTCAGAGTGAGAGCTCCGTATCTCCTGTGGATCTCTGGGGGCAGGGAGCTGGATGATGAAAGCAGAACGACGGATGTCGTGCCGTGACGTGCGGTGGTCACGGGGCTCCCTCTTGTGCCGTTTTGTTTGTTTGTTTGTTTTTGTGGGTTTTTTTCCTCACATGGTGAGAAAGTGTGTAAAATTTCTTCACAGTGTAGTGAAGTGACTATTTATATAAATAATAATAAAAAAGATAAATAATAAAGAAAAGATTGGCGTTTATTAAGTTTTATGGTCTTAAAGGCTATTTGACATCTGCCTGGTATGGTTTGCAGTGGTGGAATGTAACTACTCTTTACTCTTTTTCTTTATTTGCACGATTTGATTGACAATGTATAAAAAATGGGGTAGGACTCTAAAAGTTTTTCTACTTCATCCTACACCCTTTTCGAGCATGAAATGGATATTATTTATGTTGCTACAGAGATTTTGCACAATACGTTCAGTTATTTTAATTTGTTTTGTTTTCCTTCTTATATATTTTATTTTATTTTAACATGTTCGAAATAAAAATGAAATGAAATTAACTAAGTACATTTACTCAAGTACTGATTTAAGTAAGCCTTACGTAGCCTACAAATTTATTATTATTATTATTATTTTTAGTAGTAGTAGTAGTAACATGACTTGAGAAGGTTGACATGACAGGGCAGAACATGCATACATACAATAGCAACAACAAAAAAGAAAACAACAAAAGTTAAGATTGAATGTGAATGAATAAGTTAATACAGACGGTATTAGATGCGCTGATAATAACTAATAACTCTATTTATATATAGCACTTTTCTTAACAACGCTACAAAGTGCTTTAACAAACAGAAATAAAACCAGACAAGGCAGTTAAAATAATACTGTAAGGACATAAACACAGACTCAACTCAAACATCCCATCTGTCTTCTGTATTAACAGTTTGTTTCCGTTAGGGGGCAATAACAGTCAAATAGATAAGAAATACTAAAGGAAAGATTACTGTACGTACAGTCCAGTTTAATTCTAAAAGGAAATGTTTCTCATATCCTGTTTCTGAGAAATATGTTCTCAGAATATATCAGTTTGATGTATAATATGAAAATGTGTTCATACATCTGTAAAAGCGACTGATCTTTCTTTGTAGTGTCAGAGTGCAAAGAACTAGGAAAACTAACTAACCATGAAGCTGCCACTGTGTCCATATGTGTGTTTTCACCACTTATCCAATGAAAAAAATATATATAAAACAAAACCAGATTAAAATTATTTCAATAAATAATCATTTAAACATTTAACAGTTAATTCCAAACATAATGACAAAACAAATTAGAGAAAAATGAATGTCATTGCAGCTTTTATCTTCCTTAGAATACGTTATATCATCAAGTAAAATAAACAGAAACTTACTGTAAATGGGCAAAAGAATAACAGACAAAGTGTTTATTTATCATAAATTTAAATATATTATAAAATGATATAAAAATGCAGTAGAAAAAAGAATCCAAGGTGCAGGAGACAGAGAACAGTAAAAGTCTCAGTTTACTGGGAAACTGAAAACTCTGATCCTTCGCTGGTACCAATACAACAATCAATTCCTGACAGGAAATACAAGTATTATTATTCACTGATTAATACATCTGACATTACTGGATTGTTAATCAGCATTTTACAGTTGTAGCATGCTCGAGGTGCTCGGGCCCCCTCCAAAGGTTAACAGAATTAAGACAGAGGGGTCGTGAGATGATTAATGGGAGAGGAAAAAAGAAAAGGTTCATTCTTTTTTTGTTTTTTTTTTAAACTTTTCTCTTACGTTAATAATCCGACCTCGAACACTTATTTCAACAAGGAACTGCTAACAACTAGATATCTGAAAAATGACAAGGGGCCCCAACTAGACACTGCTTTCTTGTTAGGGGTCTCAAGATTTGAATGTAATCTTTGACAATTATATTTTATCAGCTAGTCTTGTACATTATACATACATTATTAGGCCTATATACAGTATCTGAAATGTTGAGTAGAAGTATTTATACAATTTTGATTAAAAAAAAATGTATCAGCCTCCTGTCGGGGACCTTTAGGACCTGTCTGCATTGTTTTATTGTGTTTTACCTTTGTTTCTTCTTTCTACTTTAGACGCTGGACGTTTTGGAGGGTTATGAGTGTGTGTCTGAGTCCAAAACAATATCCAGGTGAGCATGTGATGAAGCAATGACTAGTAAATACATTTCACAGCAGTAAATACATTTAGCTGTGTCTCAGTTTTAATGAATTACTGCCCAGTAACGTATTTAATATGCATTCATGTCTCTATGTTTCTGCAGCAGTTACATTTTACCAGCACCACTGGCCTCAAGCCTCAGCACGGCGCCAGCATTATCCGGGTGGGAGCACTTCCTGTTCCTTGTCCTCGCTTTGATTTTTTTTCCTTTTTTTTTTTTTGGGCGATTGCATTGTCCTCACTGCTAAGTAATACAGCAGACATGGTCAAACTGCCAGAAACAACAATCCAGCGCATTGAATTCAACTGCTACAAAAAAAAATGTACATCCTCTCTTTACAGACGTATGGTCCCTGCATTAACGCTGTGAAACGTTTACCTGTAAAGTATCCATTGTACTTTCTTTAATATATCATATCGTTATCTGAAAGGACATTAAAGAAGGCAGATAGTGGATTTAATTTTCTGTGAATTCTAACAAGTGTGGGACAAGGACCTTTGTAGCTTTTGCTTAAGTACCACAATGTGAAAAATACTCTTAATATCTCTTAATATTATATATTATGTGATTACTATCTCTGAGGCGTTACCATTTAAACAGCATTTTAATATTTTAGCCTGTCAAGAGGGTGCGAATATTAACTACTTAATTCACACAGTACAGTAGGTTATGTATGTAAAATCTAAAACTGCCGAGTGACATGAGGGATCCAATCAAAGCACAGATTCATATCAATACCATAATATTCAGTGTCTTCATCACTCGCCCCTGTATGAAGTAGATTGCTCAGCCAACAACTCACTCCTTTCATTCCTTTTGTTGGATTGGTTCAGATGCAGGAAAACACTCATTAAACCTTTATTCACGTGGATCATTGAGGAGCCAGGGAGGAATTACAATAGCTTCCAAACAGAAAAGGGAAATTTAATGTAGTAAACACATTGAGCTTTTAATTCAGTGTTATATTTTTCTATTAAAATGCCCACTTAATCATCAGCAGTGATGATGGTGATATTTCATGAATCTATAAATCTTAATAACCAACTTTCTGTCTGTTTTTCTGAGAAATTACAGTCATAGCGTACCATGCAAATATATCCTTATATCCTCATATTTGTTGTATCACTTTACACACACTTTCCCAAAAGACACTTATTTTGTGACATCTCCAAAGAGTATGCGAATACACCCTTCCAAGGATTACATGTTTCACTTCATGTGTGATTGTGAAAATAGTTATTGTTGGCCTCTTATACTGACACACACACACACACACACACACACACACACACACACAGTTGTGTTTCCATCACTTTTGGGGACATTACATTAACTTATCGTAATTAACAGGGGAAACAGCTAGCCTGGCTCTTTCCAAAGTAAGTAAAATTTATTTGTATCGCGCTTTTCGCAGACAAAAGTCACAAAGTGCTTTACAATGGCATTATATACTGTATATATATATATAAAATACAAAACAATATCATTAAAAAAAAAACTTGAAGAAACTCAAAGCCATAAACATCAAAATTCACTGCTTGAAGAGAAGACAAAGTACACAATACTTAATAAAATGTCAAATTTAGACCTGGGTTATGCACACCTAAATAACCTTTTATTCTTCTTACAAATTAAATTCAATATGAATTCATAAGCAATGAAACGCAGCCTTGCTCAAGGGTTGTGTTGCTACAGCCTTACTTGGTCTAGTGTTATTGTTAGCTTGTGTTAGCTAATGTTAGCTAATGTTAGCAAACTTGTTAGGTAAATATTGCTGTTAGCTGAGTTATTTAGCTGAGTGTACATTACGTGTATCACAGTTACACTAGATTTCACCATTTATGGTACAGTTTCTCTGGTGGCACTCTGTAGGGACGCAAGGTCCATAATTTCATAAACGATTACTTAATTATTCCTTCATGCATTCTTTGAAAATCCTTTGTATGTTCCCCTAAATGAAGGGAAAACAGATTATATTTTGGTACCCCGAGCCTCTATACTACAAGTGCAGTGCTGGAGTTTTTACCTCTTTTAAATCTTGCCTGGAGTGTTCAACTGACTAAACGACTCTCTCGGATATGGTTGCAGTTCACTCGTCACTAATCACTCGGAAGTGTACTAACTTTTAACTGTCTTACTTTCTTTAGAACTACTACCAAATTACACACCAGAAAACTTCTTGGATTTTTTTTTCTTTTTGAAAAATTGCAGACCTGTAAATCAAAGCCATATTCATGTAATCTAAATCTACTGAAGGAGAAATGTAAGGGGGAACATTGGGGTTCTTAAAGGTCTACTCTGACTTTTAAGGAGTTTGCTCATTGAATTATGAAACTAGAATAATAGCAACTATGTCTTGCTGATTAAACATTCACTCCGTAACACATGTTGTGTTACTTGTTACATTGCGTCATTGAAGAAGGACCTGTTTTATAACTGCATCAAGATTCTCTATGGCTTCTGGATCTCTTTTATAGCCCACGCATTTCTCTCTAATCCAACCTGACATTTGACTAGAATTTTTGACCATAATTTCAAACAAATAGTTTGTGTTTGCCATTTAGAATGAAAACTTTTTAAAAAACAACAACATGAAAACGTAGCTTTACACGCACTTTTGAAACTACACGTAACTGTTTGATTTTTGCTCTTATTATCGATTTCTCTTGACCCGTGTGAACCGGTAAACTTTGTACCCCTTGGAACTCCAGAGTGGAAAGCTCTGAAGGTCCGGGCATCTACCTTGTTTCACTAATGGTAGAACAATGTTTACCCTGTCCTCAAACATGATTGCTACAGCCTCTGTGAGAGAACACTGCACGGTCGGTAACATTAGTCACAGAAGCAAACATGCTGGCATACACAGCTTCCTCTCCCTTACAGCAACGCCAAGAAAAGGCATATTAAATGCACACCACAGCAGTCTGTGGTCCGTTAGTGAATGCTCATTTTAGTCTAAACACTCCTTCAGTTTTTAGTTTTTATCTCAGATCTGAGATTGGTAAATAGTTCTGTTGTCTGCCAGCATTATCTGCACATGTGGCTGTCGCTATTTATTGCCCGTGATGGGTTTAAAGTCTGTGCCATAAAAAACACCTTTCATTTGTCGAGCCTCAGTTGCTGGGAGCATTTAGTGTACACAAATATTTTATTGGCAAATTACTCGAAGGAGGATCTATTTTTGATGGATTCTCCGCCTGTATTTCTCAGTCAAATCTGACTTTTGTAGCATGGATTAAAGTGATATATTATTTTGAACCTTTCCATCTGTCTAATCAAAACTATCCTGCATGTGCGAGTGATCCTCCCACATTCATAGGAGATAACAGTATACAATGGAGCAATAGGTGTTGTTCACACTCAGATGTGATTGTGTGACATGAATGCTTGAATGTCTTTGCATGTGATCTTTACTGTTTAATACGATCAGAAAAGATACAATTAGATATCATCTAGATAGCACAAAAATGTCAGTAGTACTTTTTAATGGCAGGTGTAAATAATGAAATTAATCATGGCTGAATTCCATTTCGCAGCTTCAGTTTAAGTGTCATGTGTTCATGCTGACTCACTATCACTTTGTCATGGCTTTCTGGGACAAGTCTACTGTGAAAAATCACAGCATGTACTGTACTTGCACTGAAATGTGCACTTTGAAACAGGTTTTTGAACAAAAGCGATTTGTTGATTCATCACAGCTATATATTTATTGAATCTATTAACAGTATTCATCTAATTATACTGACCCAAATTGACACGATACTTGTGATGCTGTTTGGCTCTCAGTATAGAGCATAAAACCTCTAAAGCCAATGTTTGTTTTTTGTTTGTTTCCATTTTAAATTTTAAAGAAGGCAAGGCAGGTTTATTTGTATAGCACATTTCAACAAAAAGGCAATTCAAAGTGCTTTACACACAATGTACAAGCAACATAAGACAAAAAAAGCATTTAGATAGAAATTAAGAAAAGTTCAAATAGATAATAAAATAGCATTGAAATATAAGAAATACAAGAGTAAAAGTTACAGTGCAGTGTAAGAAATGAGTAATTCTTTGATTTAATAAAAGGCAGCGGCAAATAGAAAAGAAGTACTCCATTCATTTAGTATTGTACTTCCATATCCCAGTTCCACACGTGGATAAGACACATCAAGAAATAATAATCCTGACCTTTAGTCCCAGTAGGTCAAGTTCCAAAAAGATCCTAGATCCTACATTTCCCATAAAGTATCTCAAAAGTAGGTTTCTTTAGACTTCCCCCACCTGGTGAAAGCCCATGTCTTTGAAACTTCATGCCCCAGTTTGTAATGTGGGTTTTTTGTTACAGATATGTAACCTCCAAGGCCAAGGCCAGATAACCCTGATGACATCATCAGGGATATTTTCTCAGACTTTAGGAAGCTCCTCCAGTAACACTGATGATATGATACGATTGGTTCTCTACACAAACTGAAATCTGTGTGTAAAGTTCCACTTTAAGCTTTGGGGTTGTGTCTCCTTTATTTTCTCCATTTTCCCCCTTTAATTACACTTCCTGTTGGACTACAATTTCCAAATACCTCGGTTTCACTGTTACACACTGATAATGTGTTTTTCTCCATCTTAGGTAAATATGACTATCAGAGCAGAGACTTACAGTACAGTGTTGCAACGTTAAGTAGATTACTCCAACAAACTGTGTCAGTCTCACCACATCCTGTTCACACCAGCAGAACAGTCCAGGACATTCTGTGTGCTGAAGTTGCAAATTGTTCTTGTTCTCTGGAATTTGCTGGGTTTTTTTCTTTTTTGGCTAATGCTTGTATTATTCTCTCATGTCAGATAAGCAACGGATGCACAAGGAGAAACATATTTGATCATTATATCATGCCTGCAAACTCCAGTGGGATGAAAAAGTTGACAAAACAATTGTCAGTTGTCAGCAATTGATGTATTCCTCTGCAGTGGCATTACACACAAAACGCAGGCCCAAAAAAAGGTAATTTTAGACCTGGGAAGTCAATCGTTCTTTTGCTTCATGCACCACTGAGCAACTTTTGTAGGAATGAACGGGGCCTCTGATGCTGTACCTAGATTTCTCTTACTGTATGAATTACAACACAGGTACCCACATAGATGTGTTTCTGGTGACTGTCAAAGGTCAACCAGACTCTTTCCAGCAGAGACTCAGACAGTCTGACAGTAGCTGCTCATAGCTTTAACTACTAGCTCTACATCTTTGTACACTGTCCGCTACACTGAGTAATGGTAAGTTATTGCCCCCCATTGATATATAAAGATAGACGATGAATCTCCACTTCCTCCCACTGCACAAAAATGAAACCAGAATATCCCGGATTCAAGCGCTACCATCTGGCGCTGATGGCGTCATTTGGAGCCAGTGTCTGCGCAGTAGCGATCAAGCAGTGGAGCCACGTTATCAAGTTTCCGCCCATACACCCGCCCGACTCAATCATGAGCAGGGCTCGGCTGTCAATCATGATGTTTCACCCCCTTAAAAATAAACACTTGAATGTACATCAACAAGAACATCGACAAGAACTACCTAAAATAAGAGAAGCCATTTTTGGGAAAAATTTATTTCACTTTTACTTTGAGTTTTGATTTGGCCCTTGTCCCATCTGATAACATGGAGGGGGCGGGATTTATGACCTGTACTGCAGCCAGGCACTTGAGGGCGATCAAGATGTTTTGGCTTCACTTTTGGGGAGCTCTCATGTTGTCCATTTTTATTTTACATTCAATGGTACCTCCCGACCCTCTGCATCACACACTATGTAGCTACGCTTCCTACAGTTCTTCACTCCTTTGTTGCATTTTTTAAGTATGCTCTGAGCGTAGCAGAATTTGAGTTGCCCTTTAAGCTCACTTTTCACAAGGTTACATTACTAAAGCTCAGTTAAACAGCAACATTTCAAGTTAGGGCAACCCAAAACAGGTTCATTACATACTTGACTTCAAGCAGGTGCTGACTTGCCCGGGAAGAGCACAGTACATGTTGCTGTATGTGTGTGTATGTTTTAGTGGATGGATTTCAGTTTTAACTGTTCTTTTATTTTTTTTTGGGGGGGGGGGGGGGGGGGTTATTAATTACTGGCGAAACACGATTAAGCCTTAATTAAATATATAGCCAACC
>JBBPCS010001768.1:0-14518 GCA_037974645.1 Hollardia meadi
AGAAGAAGAAGAAGAAGAAGAAGAAGAAGAAGAAGAAGAAGAAGAAGAAGAAGAAGAAGAAGAAGAAGAAGAAGATGGGGATTAGGGCAAGCACTCTTGCTCAAAAATACAACCCCAACTTGCCAACTTTTTGCATACTTTGCTCTGTTGCAATTACCTGTAACGGAGCAAAATATGCTTTCTTTGAGATTACTGGTTTAGTTCTTTGCTGATTAAAAAGGAAAAGCCTTTCCTGTTTATGTTTTATTTTGAAGTTGTTACAGAAATTTGAACCACAATCAAGAATTCTTTGTGAGTTTTAGTATAAAGAAATGCGTCTATGTCCCTTATTCATTGCAGTCTAATTGAAAATGTGATACACAGAAATTATAAATCTTCCACTTCCACTATATCATGCATAATAGGTTAATTATACAGACTGCTGTATATGCAAGCAACTGAATCTGTAACGTCGTCCAATTCTACAGATGGCCGTCTGTGCCTGCAACATGTGCCTGCATGTGAATGTGCTCTCAGAAAGTGTCACTTACATCCTCTATTAAAGTCAGCCACAAATCATTTGCATAAACGTATTGGCTTTTCAAAGACAAACGCAGCAACTGCCTCCGTTACAATCCTCTGAGTGGTGTCGGTTTCGCAGATGTTGTTGTTTAATGTCAGGGCTGAGACTCACCTCCAAGTCGTTTAGTCAGATGAAAGAGGCTCCTCTTGTCTTTCCTCCTCTCCTGGCTGTAAAGAGTTGTTTGAATTTCGTATTAAGTCATTGTCCCGAAAGTAGCCAATTTTGTCCTTTCCGTCACTGCGGGATTTAAGCTGTGCTTCGACAGCGAGAGAGAAAGAGACAGGCACTGGGCAAGAGGGATTCTCTCTTTTATAAGATTCAAAAGAGGCTAATATCATTTTACAAATTGCTCTTTTGATTTCATGTAATTCAAGACTTGATAATAGCTTTATTTCCTGGATTGAGAAATTTTGCATTGAGGCATTATTACAATTTCTTCGTTATTCCCATACTGGAAAGACCCTATGTGTAATTACTGTCCAGGCGAAATTTGCAGGCCTATTAAGTGGACTCATCATGTGTGGGCACTGGCTAAGGTATGACATTTAAATCATTCATTCAACACGGTTGCTGTAATTTGCTAACCCTTTTTCATTCATTCCCATTTCCTCACCCACATCGGTATTTTCATTTTCAACCTTGATCCCTTTCTCTTTTCTTTAATTATCAGTCCACCCCTGCCTTCCAGAGTCTGGCAGGACCTTGGTTTTACCTGTCCTTATAAGCATCATAAAGGATTACTCCAGCACACATTTAGTAGGCATGAATCCATTAAAGTTTTGTCCAAAATGTGACTAAAGCATTTTGTCATAGTAGAGAAAATCTGGGTGTTCAAAGGGATTCTTTTCTTCTAGATCATTAATCAAGAGTTAAATCAAGGCATTTTTATTCAGTCTTGTCTTATTTTCTGACAATGATTTCAAGACTGGTCCAGCATGCACATATAATGCAGACCAACTCTTCTCCTTATTTACAATACAATATCTATTATAATATAAATATATAGATATATATAATATAATATATAATATATATTATAAATATAAAGAACTTGATTCATGTTTAGAGTGTTGCAAATTGCGAGGCCACATTTGTCTTGAGTTAGATTAGTACAGTACAGATTCTCTATACTGTAACTGTATCTGCAGCTTTTTAGCGATAATGTGTTGATGTTGTTTTGAATTACCAAAGTGCTGCTGTACCTGTGGTGGACATCTCTGCCTACGCTGTGCTATCTGCAGATTGATTGAATCTGTTTAAACATTAAGATTAGCGTTATGGGTGAACAGCTAAGGGCCAACTGCTCGTTTTTAGCCCCCCAAGCTGCTGAATATGAAGCTATTCGGGTCCTCAGATGTCAAATATTCAGCTGTCTGATTCAATTTGCTGGCTGTTTGTGGTTGTGTGAGTGCGTGTGTGTGTAAGTGCACGTTTATCGTGTGTGCATGTGGAATGTCAAGCATTCCACCTCCCCAGTATGAAACCATGAGAGCTTTGATGCATTCAGAGTATCTGTGCCTGAGCAATTTAGGGGATAGGCTTTTAAAAGTTTTCCAAAGTAAATAACAAAATAAGAAATGCCTGACAGACTTTTTTTTTTATTTAACAGATAGCAGAACTTTCCCTGAAAACTTAATCGTAACAGGAAAGTTAAACTTTTGAGACAGCTGTCTTTTCTTTATTTTCTGGAAGAGTGCCTCTATGAAACATCCTTTCATATCAGTCTGAAGATTGGTGCGGTGTTCTCTCTGATAGAAAAAAAAAACTTGACTGTAAATCTCCAAAGATCCCTAACAAGTCCCATCTCTCCAAGACAAGGACCATAAAACATGAGGAGAAGAAAAAGACGGAAAAAGGAGGCAGAATGTAGGCCTTGGTGGGATAAAGGAGAGGAATTAAGGAGGCATTTTATGAGAGCTTCCAGACGCAGTTATCACCTCGGGAAGACACAAGAAAACTTTTCTTTGACCTTGAGTGTTCTGCATCTTCTTTCCTTGCCACCTCTCTTTTCACATGTCTATATTTGTGTATAACATTCAGCTTTTGATTTTAAAGAAAAAGAAAAAAGCTTTTTCTACTGATGTGTGTTTTCACTGTATTTAGAGGTGCAGACAGGTATAATAATTAAAAGCAGAGATTTGTATAGCTGTCATTGACTGTGGGTGTTGCCTATATGGATCAGAGACGTCGGTGTCAGGCAAATGTCAGCTTTGTTTCTTCTGCTGTACAGCTTTAAAGCACGGTAGGGTGAGAAAGAGACTGTATTGTCAAATGTAGCAATAAATCCAGCTATTACTGCCGTTATTAGGAGAACCACTTATCATATGCGAGGTGTCGACAAAAATACCTCAGGCAAATGGGAATAATTAGCTCACACTTAGCGGCAGGCTTATTTTTCTCTTTGGGGAGAAAGTTCTGGAGCACAGAGTTCAGGAAAAGAAACTTTTAATAAAATTTTATAATAGAATTGAAAATCAAGAGTGGTTAGCACTATCAAGACAAAAGCATTAATATGTGGCTCTCTCATTTTGCAGGATAGCTGTCATGGGTACCGTATAAAAATATGAAACTCCTTATAGACCAACGTTCTTGTACTCTTGAGCTGGAGGGGAAAAAAATGTATCCCTATATGCAAAATACAATAGGGTTTATAGGCAAGAGCTGTCTCCTCACTGACCTGCTTCTCATTTAATGAAGTAGGGCTGCTGGAGGTGTCCCACTGAACTCAGCATGGCAGGTAGAAACTGATGAAAGAGAGAAAATCTCCACGAGCCAATTACTTTATGGAGTATGACAGTTTAAAAGGCTGGTGTGCCTTGGAAAGGTATAACAGGTAATGGCGGTTGAGGGACGGCTGAGATATAGAATATACATTAAGCTGTTCAATAAACATTGCATTCTGGTGGCTGTCTCTCACTCACACACACACACACACACATATACACGCAGACAAACTCAAGTCCCCAGATGGGTTGTTGTCAAGGAAAAGAGAACAGTCATATCCAGGCACAGGCAGCTGAATGTATATTTTGAAATTTGCACTTTTCTCATTATAAAACTGTGTCACTTGAATGAGCAAACACCTGCCAAGGTTCTATACTAATACATACTGTCTCTGGATAGATGAAGGGACAGCGGGGCGAGGGGAGGAGGAGGAGGAGGAGGGGAGGCCAGTGGAAAGGATGAGAAAGGGCATGGCAGGAGAAAAAAGAGGGAGGGAAATAACGGGTGAATAAAGTGAAATGTGCAAATATGAGGCTTGGGGTGAATGAGCGAGTTTAGCATCATGACTATTTGCTTATGCGTGCACTCTGTATGCCCAGACAATAAAAACATCTTTAATGCACCAATGTAATTACCTTTCATGCACATGCACATACACAGCTTGTTTATTTACCTGCTGCTTTTAATGATGGAGGAGCCTTGGAAACTGCTAGATGCAGCCAATTTATTTGGATATGTGCTGGTTGACTGTTGTACACAGTATGTACATGCACTGCATACAAATACAGAGAGTGTGTAGCTGGTGCGCTCTGCACGCCGATGTGCACCAATTTTTAGTGAGGGTCTGGCAACATACCGATGAATCACAACAGCATCAGCTGTGATAAAAGACATAGGTTTCCTCATGTTGAGCTAGAAAAAAGCTTTTTGGTCTTTGGTTGCTGTCACATCTGTAGTTTGGTTCCCTTAATCTGAAATAAAGAGGGGGGGGGGGGGGTTGTGTTCACAAACTAAGTGTTGCTAATGTGAAGGTTAATCATTTAGTTGACACTTATGAGTTCCCATTTCATCCTGCATTATTAGGTAAGATTAATGAAAATGAAAACATCATTGACCACAATATGTGAGTGCGTTTAGACAGGTTTGGATACACAAACAAGCCTTGTGACTGTGCTTGTGGAGCATTTATGGGTTGGAATATTTTGAAACTAAAAAACATCATTATCAGGATGTTGTGAAAAGACGATATAAAGTGAGAGGCATCCTTCATGGAGAAAAGAGTTGCTGAGATAAGTGTTGACTCTAAAGGAAGACAAATCCGAGGAAACGATTGCCGTACAAAGTTTTTATTAACCTGTTGCTCATTAATGGTTCAAACGTTTCTGTTTGAATAAAGCAGAAAACATGTTTGTATCCTTTCACGGTCACTTCCAATGAGACTTCTTCTCTCAAAATCAAAATGTCCCTTTTTAATTTAAAAGTAACTTTGACTTTCTTTCAGTGCAGCTTCTCTGTGTCTCAAAACTGTGCTTTTCTTCTCATCCTTTCTTTAAAAGGAGGTAGCTGACACCTCCCCACTCTCCTCTGTCCCTTTCTGAATACTGTTGGGGAACAAAGGGTCTTGTGGCTTTGGATTTATGTCCATTTATTTTCTGTTATCTGATTGGTCATTGCTACATTCACCAGAACCTTGTTACAGGAGGCTCCTCCAAGCCGACTATCATCAGCACTCATAATAAAAAAAATCTTGGTTTTTGAATATCAGTCTGCATCTGCTTTAGCAGACTCAAAATTGCCATGTCTTAAGGTACTCTGTGTTAGTTCTGCTAACATAATTAAATGTCTGAAACACAACTCTCTTGCACCTTTTCTTTCTGTCAGTATTTCCATTATGCACTGAGATACAGACTATAAGGCTAAATATGGTTGTACATTCAATATGTAGTTATTGTTGAATAAAAGCCTGCCACTCTTTGATGTTGCCAATAAAGCTGTCCTCCATAAACACATTCAACACCATCGGCACTAATGGTCTCTAATGGATGGCAGACTCATGCACCAACTTCGCAGCCAAAGAGCAATGAATACATTCCCTTCCTCTCTCTCTGTTTATATCCAACTTTTCAGTGGGCATAGAATGTAGGTTAGATTGCAAGAGACAAAAAAAAGTGACTCTTTTGCAGGGATGACTACTCAAAGGAATAAAGGAATAAAATAAACACTTATGAATATAGTTACACATACACCGATTAGCCAGAACATTAAAACCGCTGACAGTTGAAATGAATAACATTGATCATTTCGCTACAGTGCAATATTCTGCTGGGAAACCCTGGATCCTGGCATTCATGTGGATGCCACTTGACACAAACCATCTGCCCAAACACCCTTGCAGATTAAGCACACACCCCCATGACACCAGCACACCCCGATGACATTGGTCCCCCAGCAGGACAATGTGTGCTGCCACACCACCAAAACTGCTCAGGAACAGCCAGAGGAACGTGACAAAGAGCTTAAGGCGTCCACCAGGCCTCAAAATGCCCCAGATCCAAATCTGATTGAACTACATGGGATGTGCCGATCCATGGATGCCATCGGGAAGTGCTGTGTCCATGAGGGAGTTTACTTTGTCTGAAACAATGTTTGGGTGGGTTTTATGGGTCAAAGAACATCCACATGAATACCAGGACTCAGGGTTTCCCACTAGAACATTGTACTGTAGCCATGATCGGTGCCATTCACTTCATCTGTCGGTGGTTTTAATGTTGTGGCTGATGGGTGTATGTGCCCACTTAGCTGCAACGATTTTCCCCGAGCAGATAAGCAAACAAAAAAACAAATGCAGATGATACCAGAGAGGAAGGCTTAGCTTCAGTTCGAAAGTTATTGAAGGTAGCCTTGGTGTTTTTAGAGTTACCCAGTCTTGGGACCTAGTTGTATGGCTCAAGCTGTTGGTTGACTAGTCAAGTACAGTGGGAGCTTGGTTCTTAACAGTCCAGATTGAAAAACCTTTTTTTCCAGCATTTTGACTGTATTATAGTATCCATACCACTTAAATCATGATTTCATGGTTATATACTACACCTTTCATGATTCTAAATCCAGTCTGAATCCACACTTTCAGGGGCATCAGCTCTTTTTGGCAACCAAGCTGTACTGATCTTTGCCTGTAACCACACAAAAAAAAGACTAATCTGAATTATCAGAATCTTCTGATTCAAAAGATGGTAGTATTGAAACACTACATTATTATCGTTGTTCAGCAACATGCAGGTGATAATTGACAGGAAGGTTTTGATATTAGTTATTCAAGCATGTTTCTTCTGTCAAGTCAAGTTACAATCAGGTACTCATTATGAAAATCAACACAATGTCAGCACAGCGTCAAGTCACTGTTCTCATTACCTTGCTTAAGTAGACATCAGAATATTCAGTATCCTTTTCAAACCATCTATCAAAACTCTTTATCTGTCCAATCCCTCACACAAACCACTTCTCAGACTGGGCTGTTGAGGACAGCAAAGGAAGAAAGCAGAGTTGCATTGGAACAAATAGCGAGCCAGCAACAGTAAATGTATTTTTCCGACATTAGCCTGCTCGTACTTCCTTGCCCAAAGCAAATAAGACAACAGTTGAAAAGAAGCATTGTTTAACTTGTACACAATCATAGGTTAGTGGAGCTGCCTAAGTCGACAGAATGAGGTCTGTGGACGTAGGAGGAAGGAGAGAAACTCAGAGACTGACAGAAAGATATACAGAGGCAAAGAGAATCGATTCTTTGTCTAGAATCAGTCCAAGTAATCTATTCTTTGTTTTAGGTAATTCTTTGATGAAACAAGGTGTACACATCTGTGTGTATGCTGTACATAATGCACTGAAGATAACAACCACCATTTGGGGGCAGGTCTCACCGTTAACCGAACTGGCAGTGCGTTAAACTCAATCTAATTCTGTGGTCTTGCATTGATGGCCGTGTGTACTCATTCGTACACACACGCAGAGAAACAGAAATGTGCTGTCGCCAGTGCCGAGCCTAAAGATATGTCATGTGCTCATATCAACGTGTCATGCCTGCTCAGGCTCAGTACACAGCATGTAGCGATAACCGGCGTTGCGAGGGGGGGGAAGGTACAGAACAAATGCTGTAATAAATGAGAGAGAGCAGCTGTCGTTTAGCCAAACTGATTACAACTCTACTGCCATTTACTGTAGGTGTTTAGCCTGGAACCGGCAAAGCAAAGCTATCCTTCCCCTGGCAGGCGAAATGACATGAGATAGTGTGCTCGCTGACATTTCTCTACATTTGTCAGTTGTGTGATCATTGCAGCAATGCATACACAGAAGCTACAGAAAGAATGCAGCTTATGTGCCTACTACACCTGCTTTCACAGTTATCTCAGGGGCTAGACATTTACCAGTGACTGACAAATTATAGCCGTAAGTGGGTGAAAACACAGCTGATACTGTAGCTGTTGGCGTTGATTCAGTCAATCAAATGTAAGACTCAGAATCTGGCCTTTAGACTAATTGCCACAAATTACATTTTAAACGGCGATAATGTCTGTGTTACTTTTTTTTTATAGATTATATATAGTATTTGTATAAACTAATTAAGATTTTTGTTGCAATTTGAAAAAAGGGAAGTAGTTTGTGTGGAAGCTAGGAGAGTTTATGGTATTTGTGAAAGAGAAATTACTTTTTTAAAATGCTGGCTTAAAGCTTTGTGATGTTGGAACACATTTCTCTACTTTGGTAACCTTTGTTTTTGCACCATTTAGGAAGACACTCTTGTGAGTACTCTACAAACAGACTGTCTAATGGTCTTTTACTGTTCAGATCTTTGTAGAGAGGTTATAAAATCAGGGTGCTCTACTTTTTATATGATTTCTCACAAATTACTATAAGCTAAGAATATTCTGTCATGTGGCCTCACATCAAAGGAAATACAAACACCTGTACACTAATATCAAGACTCTTCTCTGCTGAACTCAAACACACACACGCATCCTGCACTTGAACGAGGCGAGCTCCGAGTGACTTTGATGGTGAGCAAAAGCAAAGTATATAATATTAAATAGGGTTTGTAGAAAGGCGCTGTACTTGCAAAGGAAAGGTTTGAATGAATCTCTTGAGCAACCAAGGGCACAGAAACAAAACAAATAAATGTTTTGGGTGCTCCACGCAGTCTCTTCTTAATGAGCAAACCATTTTTTTGTTCATTTCTGTTTCGTTTTGCACTCCTTGGACACAGCAGGCATGAATCATGTCATTCTCAAGGCGTCACCTCATTCTGAAATGGTGGTGCTTGCTCCCAGTGTATCACATGTAGACATGAGGTCTCCTTTGAAGACCATTGAGTGTCTTTCAACAAGCTATCCAATTTCAGCAGATCCATTTTAACTCTCACATCTTGCCAAATTCTCATTTGATCTCTTTCTCAGCCTCTTATTACAGTATTGATTTCCATTCCCAATATGTCTTTTGGAAGATTAAATTTTCATATAAGTAAAATGTCTACAAGGGTTTCCAGCAGAGAAAAACTGCTGCATTCATTTTCAGCAGTTTTGAGGTCACATTTCACATTTTTTAATGCATTTATATCTATTTATACATGCATGAATTACACTACACGGCTTGGTTTAGCTATCACAAGGGGTATTTATTTCAAAGTAGTAAACAAACAAACAATATACCATAACATCAAGTATTTCAAAAATAATGGGGAAAAATTGCATAGCCTTTTGCAAACAGCTGTAGTTATACAACAGCTAGCATAAATAATACCTTAAGCTGAATTGTCTGGCATGTTTATAGCATTATGGTTGGATAAGACTAATGTGTGTGTGCGTGTGTGTGTCTTGTAACAGAGGGACAGCAAAAGGTTAACATACCATTGGTCTCTCTTTCTCACTTTGCCGTCTCATGCTGCAGTCATCTTGCATTCGTTGATGTGTCTCAGTGTGCCTCTTCTACTCTGTGTCTCTTCCATTCTCTGTCTAACTGACTGTGTGTGTGGGCAATGTTCTCAAATAGACATACATTGCATAGAATGGACATAAAGCTCTACAGCTGCTGCTTCACTGTAATGTTAAACAGAAGAGGAACTAATTAGTTTAACCAAATGAAAAGAGCACAAGAGAAACAGTCAACTGTTTCTAAACACTATATCACATAATTGTGCGTTAAAATCATGACCATCTGATCATACTGTAGGAGTTGAAGTGTGTCTCCCAGTAACACTGCTGAGATCACCCTCATCGCTTTAGTTTGCTGGTATTTAAACAGTTTGTAATGTTTGCTCACTTTCTGTGTGTCTCTCTGTCCAGCTTTAAGGGACAACAGGATTGAGCTGGTGCACGCATCGTGGTCAGAGTTGACCATCAGTATCAGTGATGTCACGCTGTCGGACGAAGGCATGTACACCTGTTCTCTCTTCACCATGCCTGTCAGAACAGCCAAAGCCTACCTGAGTGTTCTAGGTGAGTACAGGATCTAAACAAAAGTTTAATTCCTGCCTAAGGAAATGTTAATAATACATCTTTACCTGTCTGGTTTGTCATCATTTAAGAAATCCTACATTCCCCTTAATTACAGCTTTAAAACATCCCTCACTCAGACATTTCTTGTGGCTGCAATGCCTTGTGGTCTACGTAGGCTGCTGTTAATGGGGAAACAAGGGAACTCTGCATCTTCTATACTAAGCTCTTACTAACTGACCAATATTAAAATAATAATAGTAATAGCAATAGCTGCAGTTAGCAAAAAGTTTTGATTAAAATTATGTGGAAAGTTAGGACGTAGGCCAAGGAAAAAGTGATGCGTTTTTCATGCATTTGCATTGCGAGGACATTTAACGTTTTTTTCTAGATTTGAAAAAAAATATTTCAATTCAATGGCACATAATATGGCACACGTAATCAATGATTCTCATTTTGCATGTCTTATTTTGTGTATGACAAAAGCACCTACATCTGCATTCAAATAAGGACATACTGTTAGGCCCTCTAGTAATGTTTGTGTTGTGATTTTAGCCCCACATAATTGTCTCATTTCCTGCAACCAGGCTTATCATCTCGCCAATTAGTTTCCGCTAATGTTAATAGATGTGCTAGTGCACACCAGGACCATTAGCTGCCTCTCTGTGTTAACAAGACATTTAAGACTACTGCTCAATAAGGATATGGAGAAAATTATTTATGCATTTACTGAATAATAGTTAATGGTGCAGGGCAGGAAACAGAAAGAGAGATTTAATAAACGTGCAAAGTTGTCTGGGAATGGCCTGGTTTATCTACTGCTGTTTCAGGGCAGCGAGTGCTGGGAAATGAACACAAGAAAACATTGAAAATAATTTGGAAGAAATACAAAACTCCTAAATAAATGAGAAATTGAATGAGCTTCACATTGAAATCATTCAAAAATATTTTGGTGGAAAAAAAAATACAGACTTGCGCTTATTTATTAAAACATAAAATGACAAATAAAAACATTTTAAAACTAAAATTATTCAGATAGCACTTTCCTTACACTATATTTGAGCTAAAGGCCAATGTCAGGATGCTAACACACTTACAGTGACTATCCTAACATGGTGAAGTTTAGCTGGTATAATGATTCTCGTGTTTGCTATATTAGTTTAGGGTTTTAGCGTGCTAGCATTTGCAAATTAGCACTAAACAAAGTACAGCTGAGGTTGACGGGAATGTTATTAGTTGTGCAGGTATTTGGCCATATTATTGGACTAATTAAAATTTGACCTGTGGTGCAAGATGGAAATTAAGGGATCACCAAAGTTATTACAATTAATTAATCCAGTGGGGCACATGAATGTGTGCAAAATATTTAATTGCAGTCCATCCAAGAGTTGTTGAAACATTTCACTCAAGACCACAAATGGGAATCTCATGGTGGCACTCGAGAAAAAGTCAGGGGATCACCAAAGTTATTAGAATTCATCCACTGTGGTCAAGATACGCCTGTACAAAGTTTAATGGCAATGAAATCCTTCCAATAGATATTTCGGTTTGGGTTAAAGTGGTGGATTGGCCAACAGGCTGACTTTGCTGGTAGCTTAGGTAAAAATGCAGAGCACAAACGTCTTTTTTCAAGTTGTTATAAAAACAGTTTCTATAAACTGTATAAAATGAATATTTATAAAAAAAGTGGAGATTACCGTAAAGCTATGATCAATGACCACAGGAATTTTCAGTTAAATACAGTTTAAATTATGTCTCATATCTATTTCATGTCTTCAAAACGCTGTTGGTTATGCTGAAACAGTCATGCATGCACACAAATACGCTACACAGCACAGATGCACAATCCATGATGCACACACATGAGCAGAGAAAACACACACACACACACAATGCACTACAGTTTCCCATGCATGCACACACACTCAGACACACACAAACAGACAGAAAGATTACAGCTTTGCAGCCTCTAGCCACCCAGGGGGAGCGTAACCGTAGAGATGAACATTGCATTTGATCTCTTCTCGTTCGGTCTGGGAGAAAAACCATCTAGCAAGCCGAACTTACACATACACCACGGTACGTTAGATATAGGGATACTTGCACGCTACACACTTGTCCATGCATTCAAGACATTTGCGGAGAAAAACATGCAATTGAAAATGACTTGTGTAGTATTGAATTGGATCTCTGCAAACAGTGACAACCAAGCAGCAGCTGTTGCTAGGACTGTGTATGCAAAAGTGTGGCAAACAGAAAAACAGGAAGACCTTTAAGTCTGGTAATAAACTTTACAGGAGGTGGTGAGACAGACAAGGCCAGAGTCAGTCAATGCCATTGACTGACAGACCTTTCAGTCACTCAGACTGAGGCAGCCTTACTGCTCACTGACATTAGAAGGGCAAACACTACACACTTAAAACACTCATTAAAGGCCAGTAATGCACATTTTCTGTTCAACCTCACAGCCTCCTCTGTGGCCACACAGAGCCTTCGCTTGCCCACGTGTTCACACATGAAGAAAAACAACATATTTTTCAACTTACACCTTGTGCTTTTTAGCCTTGGGTGTATTTTTTGTTTGTTTGTTTGATTGTTTGTTTGCTTTCTGTCATCATAGGTACTATTTCTTTAACAGAAAGTAGTCCCAGTGAACACTAAAGTCTGTGGAGAGAAACCTGGACATTAGTTCTTTGAAGACACATCGCTGTTGAATTTTTTTTATTTATTTTTTTAAAGTAATTTTCCAATTCTGTGAGCATCACAAACAAAACTCTATTCACTCTATTTTATTTTGAGTTTTGGTGAAATATGTTTCTTCGTAATTTGGGTGAAGTGACCCTTAAAGAAGGAGATGGCCCAGTGGTTAGAGACACCATCCACCAATGTGTCAGCAAGAATTCTCCCTGCTCAGGGATGCAGCTCTGCAGTCTGCTCTCTAATCTCCCTGCAGGGGCTGCGAGCTGGAGGAGAATTTCCAATAAGGCATAATAATGTTATTGTTTCATAATGACAGACTGCTGTGTGTGAATTAGTTCCATCTGGGTGATTTGTGTCCCATTCTTCAGGTGTCCCAGAGAAGCCAGAGATCGATGGTCTGACAAAGCCTGCCATGGAGGGAGACCACATCACTCTGACCTGCATCACTCAGGGCAGCAAGCCTGCCGCCGACCTGCGCTGGTTCAGGAATGAAAAGGAGATCAAAGGTATGTAACATCTGTGTCTGCAGAGGGCAAACCGATTGTTTGTTTTTGACATTATCAAGTTGGACACCTTTCATCATTTAGATTTATTAGGCTATTTGAAAACATGGCGAATCTATCATTAACTTGGCTAAATATTTGTTATTAGCATTTTCTGAATGAAGCAATTTAGTTGCTTACTATAGTTCATAAAAGATAAAGATTCTCATTCTCTGTGCTATTAGCCATGTTGTTACAGTAATAATTATTTACTGATATTTCTAACACCAAACTCCAGTTTCATTTTGGAATAAACTAGGCCCACAACTCTAAATGTTCCCCTTGGAGAGTCATCCTTATCTCCACTGTTGTTGTCAGATGTTAAAAAGTAATGATTATCACATTTCAGCAATGCTTAGGCTGCTTTGTACAGAGCCCAAATGTGCCAGAACAATATACAATATATGTGTTAAAATGCTTATTAAGGGGCAAAAAAATCTTTTTCATAAAACTTACACCATGAAACTGCTGTGGTGGAGGTCTCGACGGTGCTTTTTTGTTGCAAACAAGTTGTTTCTAATAGAGCAGATTCAGCATGTGTCCTCTGGCCTGATTCAGATACATCGTACACACTGTTGTTCTTAATCACACTGACTGGACTACACACCTCATTTCCACGCTGCTCCATCTCTGCTCTACTTGATGAACCATCCACTTTGTAATTGTTTGAACAGGAGAGCAGGAGAGACCGCGAGAGAATATTGAAGAGATGAGAGCAAGGACATGAAATGATGAAATGAGGTTTTTGAGAAAGTGAGAAACAGATCATCTGTATCAAATAAAACGCAGAACCCAGCGGGACAGGCTGTCACAAATCAGCGGCATAGTTGCAGAACTTTGACCAAGGTTGCTGTTTCACAAAGCAGATAACAAAATGCAAATCGCCCTTTTCTAATTTAAATGACATCAAGTGTAAACAAAGAGATACGAATTAAACTTTTTTTTTTGTTTCACAGTGAAGTCTTGGAAAGAAAATTTTCAATATCTTTGTACAACCAAGAGATCACTGAACCTCAGTTGTGAGAATAACAAGCAGCCAAGTGTTGCACATCCTTAATGCCCAATTAAATGCAGTCAAATTTAAAGTAAAATCGCATTTGGAATGCGAAATACACAGACTTCATTTCCCTGTTTATGGAAAGGATTAATAAACCACAAAAATCATTTTTGCCAAAGCATGCATGATGTTTGCTTATTAACTTTGCATATTAATGCTTTCTCTTTCCGATTTCTTTTTTTTTCCCACTTGTCTGGCATCAGCATTGACAAGGTCTCTCTTGTATCTGGCACACATTTAATACTGCTCTTAATGTACAATGCATGCGTTTTACAATATTTCTTATGCACACTATTTTAAATACATTTCTACTACAATAGACCCACCTTAAATGGGAATTCCAGTATGTTTAAAACCTGGGCCCCATGTTTACATATTTCGGTGTGTGTGTGTGTGTGTGTGTGTGTGTGTGTGTGTGTGTGTGTGTGTGTGTGTGTGTGTGTGTGTGTGTGTG
>JBBPCS010001769.1:0-14515 GCA_037974645.1 Hollardia meadi
TGAGTTTGCTCTCAGCCTAGAATACCAGATCTTTTGTCTGCACCATTTGTTTGTACTTTCAGATCGTTGTATCTGCTTCTTTTGTTTGTTTAATCAGATCTTTTGTCTGCTCTTTTTGTTATTCATTAAATATTTGTTTTATTTTTTCGTACATCTGAGTCAGTCTCTGCTTTGGGGTCCAAACCATAAAACTGAACCTAACATATAAAACATGAACATAAAAAGTCACATTTTCATAGTATAAATAGGAATATCTACTTCCAATTGTGTTTCCTTCTTTATATAATTTAAACCTGCAGTGCGGTATGTCACTAGATCTAAGTTGATGCAAGTTGCGCATGCGCTAGCACTTCCGCCATATTGGAGAGTTACGGATGGCAACACCACTTGGACAAACCACATCAGAACTGAAGTTAAACTGTTAATTTATGTTAAGATTATGATTATATTTGTTAATGACTATTTCACACAGCGGTGTGTGGTTGCGTGTTGTAGCATTTTTTTAATGCTCATATTGCTGTTATTGTGTGCTGTGCAAATATTTGGACAATTTCTACTTTGATGCTATGGTAAAACTGTTACTCAAACATTCATGCCAATAAAGGCCCTTTGAATTGAAAAGTAATGAGTAATGAGGCACCGTGGTCTGAAATAATCATTAGCAGATGTAATCCTAATCATTATTTACAGCTAAACTTAACATTAATTTAATCAAAGTGTGGTTTAAGTGTTGTTGCTGTTATTTTAACCATTCAGCAAAATCTATCTTTAGTTTGTATTTTAATAAACACAGCTGTAGAGACTGGCACAGTTTTTGCTCTTCAATACATACTCAACATAGAAAAAGTGTTCTAACTATAAACGTAGCACTGGGAAAATGTTTTGTAATCTGGATCTGTAAAATACTACTTTTAACAGTTCACTGTCAATCATGATGAAAGCTTTTTTAAATGGGTTATGTTGTTCAGTCTTTGTTTCCTGGGTTGTGTTGTGCAGGATCACAGTTCAGATGAACCGCAGGATTTTCATGAATTTTCAGAGGCCTCCACAGAGCAGTGAGACAGATAGACAGCCCCACTGTTGAAGAACCATGAATCAATTTTTTTTTTTTTTTTTGGTGGAAGTAGTTTTGCGTGATATGTGATTGGTTTGGGCAGATCTAATTTTCAGGAGGCTTTTGAAAGCTCCTCTGTCTCTGTAGTGTGAGAATCCCCAGAGAGAGCAGTGCTGCCTCAGAGGATTGGACAGATAAGCAAATTGCTCAAAATACATGCTGGTTTTCTAAGGGAAAAATGATAACTGCTCATATAATGTTTGGTAGGAAGGAGAACAATGGCTGTGTGATGCTGCACTGCAATTTTACTTTGCCTCAGGGCTAAAATGCTGCTGTAGTTGGAAGCATATTTTCAGCAGAGTAGGGATTAATTGAACTGTCAATGGATTCCAAAATTTCACCAAGTTGGCGAGTGCAGTCAGTGAAATCCTTCATGTCTTCAGCTGCCTGGCATGGCTGCAAATGCACTGTGAACATCTCTCACTGCCTGTAAAATCAGACTTATCACTCAGATGATTGGAGGCAGTTCTTTTCTGATTTCAGACTCACCATGACCGGCTGTAGTTAAATGCTTAGCAAAGCTGTTCTGTGAAGTTAGAGCATTGCCAGTGAATAAACTCTACTGTATGAGAAACGGTCTTCACTGCCTCAAAAATGACAGCTGAGGTGCCCAAGACTAGAGAAACCGATAATGGTATTTAGATCTTTATTTATATAAAAATATCCAATTAAATGCATATTAAAAGTCAAGTACAAAAAGAGTTAGCAGTGTTTGACATTTCGGCTATATGCCTTTTTCCATGTCATTCAGCTTCAGGATCGGGTATTTTTTAAACCTGTCGCCAATAATCAGTGTCATCAGCAGGTATATATAGTGGATACCTCCCATTTCACAGCCTTTTGAGGAAGCTTGTTCAACCTGGAAACTGTAAAGGGTGCACACTGTTTTCAGATTGAACATGCCCCAGTTTGGCAAAGCTATGTTGGGAATTATTAAGGTCATCAAACTCCTTGTAAGTGGTTGCGTCTTCAGAAGTGCAACAAAGCTCAAGAGTGTGAGGAAAATGCTCACTCTGTGCAAGCCCACACAGACCTGCAGGGAGGCTGAATAACATCTAATTATAGTATCTGCTTAGGTAGGGCCTGTCCTAATGAATTTTTCTGAGTGATGAACCTACAAAGAATTTTCACCCAACCCCTTAGTTGTTGGATAATTGTTTTAGTTCATAATTTGCTTTCATTAACTGTTTCCAGCAGCAGCAGACAGCTTTTTTTTCAGTGAAAAAACAACTACAACTAGAGCAACTGTACGATACCTACCACACATCATACGGCGGACAAAGTTATAACAATTACCTGGTAAAGAAAGTAGCATTTAGCAGCTAAACATGGGATTTTCAAGACTTCAGTGTGACCAAACTGATCGGACCGAACACTTGAAAATTTGCTTTTGTGGGTGCAATGGGAAGGTCCCAGGGGACACTGTGTAACTATGAATGTAAAGCAGCGCCTATTTCAAGGAAACTCTCCCCGTCGCTGAGAGCTCCCCTTGATCCTCATGCACCTTGAAAGCTGCTGAAACCTCCCAGCAGCGCATTTGAAGGAGCAGTCAATCACTTCTGTCTGTTACACACACACGTCATCTGCATAACACTGAAAACGCACTGAACATGATTAAAGAAAACCTGTGGCTAATGTATTTGAAGGAATATAAATAGGCGTCAAAGGGGATGATTGATTGTGATGAGTGAAAAGAGGCTTTCCAGAGGTGAGACCTTTCAAAGCAATTCAATTACCTTCAGGCGCACAGGAAATGTAGGATGTTATAAACTTTGATTATATTAAGGTTGATGAAAGGACGGGAGGAGATGGTTGTAAACAGGGACATTAACTGAGACATTATTTACGTAGCTTGTGGTCATATATTACACAATTCTAGCTCAAGGCTATGCAAAAGACTTATTTCTGCTAGTAAATGCTTGAATTATTGTTGAAAATATCCCAATAGTTCAAAAACTTAGAAAGAATATGCAATATATAGCTATCCATGACACTGCAGAGATTTTTTTTTGTCTGAGCTAGTGCTGCAATTAGTCACAGCTGAATGTTTTCCGTTGCTTTCGATAATCTGAAAATTGTTGACATTAAGCGCCAGCCCGTACACTTTATCCTTCAACCGCTCCTGATTCCTGACAAGCTCGATGTGCTCACAGAGAGTAAAGACGGGAGGATGAGCGTCTACTGGAGGAGGGGGTGGGGGTAGGGTGTAATCAATACAAACATGAGGCAATTAGTGTAGCGCTCATATTTCTTTAGGGAGGTAGGTGTAAAAACGTGGCGATCAAAGTGATGTCTGCTCCATGCAAGTCATTAATGAGGCATCAGTGCAACTACAGGGATATATTGTTAAAGGGCCTTTAGGAAACATGCATGGAATTAATTAAATCACAATACACTCCTCCGTATTTCATGCGCTTTACAATGTTATAGATCATTTAAAATGTTAGAAGATGGGGAAGAAAACAGGATTGGTTGCTCACTCCTACATGGATTCTCTCATTTATTTCTGCTGGGTGTGATATGATGTGTTTGTATCTCACACACACCTGACTAATTGCTGCAGCTGTCAACAAACAAGACAGTGGGCATTAGTGCAACAGATCATGGAGGAGACATACTGTAAGGGGAGTTCTTTAATAAAGGTGAGGACTTGGACTGGATTAGGCTTAAAAAATGCCATAAACAGGGATAATTAAATTAAGTCATTTATTAAAAACAACTTTCTGATTCAGGGTACAAAAGTCATGTGAAGCAAATGGAGATTTGTGCATATATCATTGGGATACCTGTGGGCTAGAAAATGATCTGAGTGATTAAACTTCACAGACAACAAAACAGTGAGGCAGCAAACTACAGTACAACTACAATATAATGAACACAAGGAAGATACAGCATTATTTCATGGGAAACCACAACTAATAATGCAGACTTACAAAGACTAACATGGACATTTTCGCCCTCCAGCTGTAATAACTTGTCAAAAAAAAAAAATCAGCTGATTTGTTCTTTTGACCATTAAACAGCCTCCAAGTTGTTAAAAGGATGAAGTAGTTTTACCGTATTTTTGTGTCTACAGAAATGTTAATCAGACATTTAGCCAGCACTCTCCTTCCAGAGCAACTAAAAATGAATTCTCAGCCTTTTGGGAAATCTGCTTCTTCACTTTCTTGCTGTTATACAATGATGTAAGATTGACAGGCTGCTGCGGTCTGCACGCTAATTATTAGCGATTAGCAAAGACTGGAAGCAGGGACCAACAGCTAGCCTAGCTGGCTCTCTCTAATATTAAAATAATTCATCTAATTCATCTACCAACAACTAATAAACACAAACAGAAATGTAAAAACGACAATTAATGTTTTTTACGGGAGTTAATTGCTGCTATTTCTTAGTGAAAAGTCTGCAGGAGGCTGTCGTTGCACCTAACTCCCAATAAATTGTTGTTTTAACATTTGTTTGTGTCAGTTAAAAAAACAAGATCTAAAAGTGATCTTTAAAGGTGTGTAAAGCATGTTTTGTTTTTGTTTTTTTTACTTTGGAAAGAGCCAGGCTAGTAGTTTCTCCTCCTTAATCTTTACTGGCTAGTTTAGTTAGGCTAATTGTCTCCTAGCTTAAGCTTCATATTTCGCAGACACACTTCAGGGTGGTATTGATCTTCTCATCTAACTCCTGGCAAAAAAAGTGAAGGAGTTACCGGTATTTCTCAAAATGTATACATGCTCACAAATACAAGAAACATAGCTGCTGTTGTGTTTCCATGTGTGATATTCTGTAATCAACAGCAGTCATTCTTTCATCTTTTTATTTTCTTTGGTAATTTACATAGCTAGTTTTTTTTTTAAATATCCAAATTTATTAAATAATTCACATGAATAAAAAACATGAAATTAAAATGCAAAATTTGAATGATGGGTTAGGTTTGAATCCCCACGCCAATCCCCACACATCATCAGGTAGAGAAAAATGTGCTTTGCTCTAACATTCCCTCAATGCAGTGACAAAAAAGATCAACTTGACCACATTATTTCCCAGAAGCAAGCCCAAGTGTCACATTGAGGATAAGCAGAATATTAGAGCCGGCAGTGGCCTAACACATACAGTCCAGGTTACTTTCTCCTTTAAATACTATGTTATGTTGTTTTTTCTCATTCATTGGGGAAAATGGTCCTTGAAAATGTTTTAACAATCAGAAGCTACAAAAGCTTGAGAGCCTGTGATCTACACAACACACATTTGCTGTGTCTCAAATCCATATAACATAGTAGGCTCAATAATAGCGTACATTATGTACAACATGATCATTGTTTTTTAAAAAGAAATTATTGTAGACTACTGATCTTGTAGCCTACTAATAGGAAATGGTGCAATATGTGCATCAACTGAAGTTAATAAAACTGCAAATTTAAGGTGTTTTTCCAAAGATTTTTTTAAAAACACTTTTATGTCATCTTTGTCACATTCACAAATTGTTTTTAATATTTTGCAGCTGTGAATAGCCTAGC
Source organism: Hollardia meadi (assembly GCA_037974645.1). Classification (NCBI taxonomy): domain Eukaryota; kingdom Metazoa; phylum Chordata; class Actinopteri; order Tetraodontiformes; family Triacanthodidae; genus Hollardia; species Hollardia meadi. Next base: position 5,617 of record JBBPCS010001769.1, read on the forward strand.
TGCTCCAGTTCCCTTTCTGGGTCAAAAATGTACTGGGCAATGTGTACACATTACATACTAAAAAACAGCTTAGAATTAGTATGTAATACGGAATTGGGACATAGATAATGTTATTTTAAACAAAAAAGATACCGTAAAGTAACAGAAATGTGCTTCAAACTGGTGTTTTAAAGGAGAGAATAGAGAAAGCAAAATTTGCACTTTCCTTAATCTATGTTTCTATCTTCCCTGTTTTCATCCCTTTTATTTGATAATTACAACTGTGAGTGTCCCTGAGCTATGATAATGCTAAATATTGTAGCACCATCTGGCCCTGGAGAGCACATCCTCCTGCAAATATGTTGCAGAGGTCAAACACTTTGCTAGAACAAATTTACAAACACTGAATGGAAAACATTCAAGTTGTCTCTTTGACCTTGCTCAGTGTGTTCACTGCGGCCATAACAGAAAACATTAAAGCGTGCCCATTTTTTTTTAAAAAGGCAGGAATAATCAGGCTGAAATTCAATTGACATTTAACACTGTCAAGGTAACAAGTGAAAAGGGAGGAATGTTTTTTTGGCCTTTGGAGTCAAGTGTGGAGCTATTCTATTTATTATGAAGACACTTCTGACTTGATGTGGTCAATGCGGTACATGGATTTATTATCATCAGATATTCAGAGACTGAGCAGAATGTACATGCTCATGTTTGGACTTACTTGAATTGTTAAGCCAAATGGGGGTGGGGGTATAACAACCTTATTTTAGCTTTACTTTGCGGTGCTGTGGAACATTTTGATAAATACCACAGAAGGCAAGACTTGGCATCATCACTGGGAATTACATGACAGTTTTTTCTGAATGAGAGTGAAATTAAATGTCCACCCTCACTGAAACTGAAAACGTCCACATCAGAGCTCAGCCAACCCATATTTATAGAATGTAATGTTTTCTCCTGTATTTTGAAGGGAACATAATCACTGCATGGATTATATTCACTGACAATGTTTTATTTTATTTTTTTCCAAATCAACTAAGTGTTAACTAAGAGCAACAGTTTGACCAGTAGGTTCTAAAAAAACCTCTTTGGTAAACGTTCAAGGAAAGATTGGTTAGGTTAAAGAAACAAACAATAAACACCTTTTACATCTCTTTATAATCTTAAGCAAGTGCTTTGAATTTCTAAAACACGATTCTAAAAATAATTATGCTTTAGTTTACCATAAGCAGATATTATAAGGAAAACAAAATATGTTGTCAGTGAATGTTTTGCACGTACATTTAATGTAAACATTTTGCGTTTGAGTTCAATAAAAACTAATTATGTTTATAAAAACATCCAACATCCTTGCAAACCGTATTTCCTGTTGCAGATTACTGTATATGAATGTTATCTTTGGGAGACCAGATTAAGGCTAAAAATTTATAAGCCGTGTGCTACAAATTAGTGGCATGAAGTTTGATCCTTACTAGAGATAAAAATTCTGGAAATCTCCGCTTTGCTTTTGACAATTCCTTCTTTAATCTGTCTCTTGTGAGTTCCCAAAATTCATGAAAGTTCACTACTAAATTGCTGGGGTGGCCCTTTAATGTTCTACCTTAATACTTTATTCATTACTGGCAAAAAACCAGGAGTGCAGGCATTATTATTTAACACTAGTGTTGATTTATGCAGAGGTTACATAAAAAACTCTCACGCTCACCAAAACTCCCAAGAACTGTCTGAACTCACATCTCTGCTCCTTCAACGATGTTTCAAACAATCTCATGAGACGCCAAATTTCAGACAGCTCAGCTCGGCTCCTTTCATATCACATAAACACATTTCACCAGGCTTCTTACATTCTGATGCTGCTTCATCTGTTTTATTTAAAACCAAATTTAATCATATGATGGGGTTTTAGGCTTTCTTAAATCCCCACAGAGAATAAAAGACAGAGGAAATAATCCACATTGGTAAAAAATGAGAACATTCACAATACTTTAACCTATCTAATATGTAGACGGCAAATGACAGAATAATACATATAATCACTACTTGGTTTTTTCTGTTTTAACAAAATGTACATTTTAATAATCTGCAATAATCCATGCAGCACTTTGATGTTATTTCACCATGAATAAAAGGAGTGTGTTAGCTGTGTTAGCAAGAAAAAACACTTCCACTGTAACAACCTCAGTGTTATATTACATTCCATGTAACTTAACACACACCCAAAGTTACACATTTCACAAGGACACTTGACCTGAAAATGAAAAAGGAAAGTGCTTCATAACACAAAAACAGTAAGACATGCACATGGGAAAAGAAAACGAAATAAAATGAATCTTTCAATGTAAGAAAGCACTTGAGGGATTTGAGAAAATGCAACAAGTAGCCAACACTAGTCACGAGGGAGTGAATGAAATTATACATAGTTAACTGAAGAGGTTTCAATTTCTAAAATAGCTAAACTCTCGACTCCAAAACAGGCAGTAAAGACCTTGACTGATCGCAGCAGGAAAAAGAGCGAAACTATTGAGAGCATTTTAAATGGAATAATAAAAATTCACATCTCTGTTCTGCTGACGTCAAGTCTTAGTCATTTTAATCAGCACTGTTATTTAGCTTTGTTTTAAGGGAAGTGACCTTCAGTTAGCTTTTTAAGTTTCTTTTATACAATGAACAAAAAACTGGCACTCATTCCACTGTCACTTTTGTTGCAGAGCAGCTGAGGACAAGCAATCGTTTATGTTTTTTTTCATTTGCATATATGCAAAGAGAAAAGTCAGGTTTGAGGATGAATGAAACCATTTCTTAGCAAACTTCACTGCTCAGAACATTAGATTAATTAAGCCAGTTAAACCATCATTAACAAAAAAATGTTATTAAAGGAATTGGTCCACATGTGGGAAATAAGCTTATTCGTTTTTTTTGACGGAAGGTTTGATGAGAAGATTGACACCACTCTTACATCTGTACAATAAATGTGAAGCTGCAGCAGCAGCTGGTTAGCTTAGCTTAGCACAAAGAATGGAAACAGGGAGAAACAGCTAGCCTGGCTCTGTGCAAATAAGGCTCGCTAGATTTACACGTTATATCTCTTGGTTTAATCAGTGCAAAAACAAAAACAACAATTCGAAGTGAAGCAAATCTTAAACTCTTCCAGGTGTAAGAAAACATTTGCAACTACAGTAACAAGTCAAAGTCTAGCCTTGGAACACATCTTTACACTGTTGTATGATTGGTTCATATTTCTAAATAATCACAACAGTTTTATGTGTTTGAGCTTTAATGTTTCAGGTGGGGGCGTTTTAGTTATGTCAGTTGCTGAGAACATGGTGAGAATGGAGCTAATACGTGTTGAGTCCGATACTTAGTTATTATTCTAAAGTGGTTGCAGTTTGCTTAGGTCTAGGCACCAAAATGATAGGAAAAGATCATGTTTGAGTTAAAATAAGTATCTTAATTAGATAATTACATCAGTACCAATAAGCAAAGGATGAGTGCAGCATAAAGAGCGACAGTCACTGAACTAACAACTGCACGGAGAGTGTATGTTCGAGCACAGGGCTTTTGGTCCAATAGGGTAATTTTTTAGACTACTTGGGTTTGGTGATAATGATCAGAACAATGGCATGGCACAGGATGAGTTGAGGGGCCGCGGTTAGTTTAGACATGCCTTAATAACGGCGAGGACTGAATGCTCTAAAGTATTTTATACAGCACAGAATACAACTTAAGACTTTGAAAAATTACTTTAGAAGACAGCGTTGGTTTTGCCCATACAATAATCGTATAACTTTTGTTAAAATCTATTTCAATTTACTAATAGTAAATGTTCTACTGGATGCTGAGATGTCTAAATGCAAATTGCCAAGATGTGACGCCTTGACTTCGGTTGTTGAAGTCTTGATTCAACCTGTTAATTCGTGAGTTTTAGGTATTGTAGGTAGATATTTGTAGGTGGATTTTGTTACCCTATAGGTCAGAACCAGACAAGCAGTTTCTCTCTGTTTCCAGTCTTTGGGCTAAGAGGTTGGGTTGAGAGAGAGAGACAGACAGACAGACAGATATGAGTGGTATCATTCTGTCTCATCGAACTCCCACCTAGAAAGCGAATACATGTTTTATTTCCAAAGTTATAAAACCGCCTTGAAATAAAAGCATATCCCTGAAAATTAAAAGTATCCAATATTTTCCCTCCCAGATTGCTCGCACTTTTATTCATGTGTTACTAATTCACAGTCGTGTTCCTGTGAGCCATAGATGATTCATGGGAGCCTTTAAAAGGGCGTATTCTCCATAATATACTGTATAATACATCTATGGATATTCTTCCAGTGTGTTCTGGCTGAGAACAATGGAGTCTTTGTTGATCAGAAAATAACCGAGAGCACAGCCTTGGAGCAGCAGACGCTGTTGGCAACATGCAACTTACAGCAGGAAAAAAAAAATGATGCACACAAACCACTGCATCAAAAAAAAAAAAAAAAAAAAATTCAAAAAAGAGGAGAATGGAAAATGAAAAGAAGGAACACAGTGCTCTTCTTCCGATTGTGAGTGAACAATTTAAAACAGCTCTTCAAATACACACCTAAAACATGTCTCCCAGCACAAACTTAATATCTTCTCCTGGTGTGAAGCGCTTTACATTTAATGGTGGATACACCGTACAGCAGAGGTAAAACTGTTGGAGAGCTGCCAGATGAGTGCACAATCACAGGCCGAGTGGCGATGTATAAAAGATGTACGTTAATCATTTAACATGCATAACATACAGTATGAATTCATGCTTCACTATCAAGGCCTGTTTTCCCACAGGAACAGAAAGAAGTAGAATTTAACTGTTCCTGAGGCCCAGATCTTCTTCAGGTTTTCCGAACAGGAGAAATAATACAGTAAGATGTTTCTGATATACATATTGTTTGGTGTATACTTTGATCTGCTGCTTGTGGTGCCGGGCTGCAGCATACCTCTCGAGCACCGTCGTCCCACAGGAAATCGCAGCCATGACCCTGCTCGTGTTACAGCCGCCTCCTAGCTGCTGAGCTACACCGGCAAGAATTTAAATGGGCCGTTTTTACATTTTGATGATGCTCTTGTCAGCCTGCCTGCTTTGCAATGAGTTTTGTAGGACAGTATTTGTAAGTACCCGGGGTACCTTACTCTGTCGAGAAAAACATAGTGAAAGATCAAGTTTTCCTGTTCCTCAAGCAAGAGGAGTGTCCAAACGGAGTACAGAGAGTACAGGGTTTTGGTGATTTGCAGGTCAAAACAGACATCTGGGCTAAAACTGGAGATTCTTCCACACATAAGCTATTTCTGGAGCTTTCAACCAATCTTCTTTAGGGAAAGGAGTTTGCCAAGTTGTAATGGAGATGCATCAGTTGACATGCAAGCTCAGGGCCTGTTATGATTTCATCTACCGCACTTTTAGGACTTCTTGTCAGTGTGCAGTGTCAGAAGAAGCAACAGGAAGTCAACTACATAACTTTGTTTTTAACATTAATAAATATTAGAAGAAATCTCAACTGCTAGTCTTAAGATTAATACTAGTGGCAGCAGTGTTTGCTTGCTTCCTGTGTGAATGAATGTTGTTAACAAGATGTAGGAGTTCGACCAATCAGGTACACTTACAGTACAGTAATCAAACCTACTAGTTACTGAGCTACCCACAGAGTATAGACTCTATACTATGAAGTCTCTATACTATAGAGACTTCATCAGGGGGGCCAACTAAATTTAAGCCATAGTTCCTTTGGTTGGAATGCAGGGACATTCCTGAAAAGGTTCTTGGGAACATGAAAAAGTTTGTACAGTGATAAAGGGCAAGTTTTTATATTTGTCTAGGTTACATATAACCATGTTTTCACAGCATTTCAAGAAATAAGTTTCAATGTTAGGACCTGGTTACCATTGAATTACAAATTTTAACTTGTTGACACAAAAGTAATAGTTGCCACACGTAAATCACACTCCAATACCCTCAGATAACTGTGTCCAAAAAGAGGCTCCATTTTTCATTTTTGAACTATGGATTTTTTGTCCTTATTAAATTTAAGTCCCCCTCCAGCCAGATATGTGTTTTTCCTCTTGTTCCTCCAGTTGAATATTTGAGCTTCACTGTGTTGAATGATGTATGTGCAGAGTCTGACTTCACATTCATATTTCATACTTTCTGTGCTCACTGAAAATCTTATTGTAAGAGCCGGGCCTACGAGCATGATTTGTGACATCACAAATAGTTTGGAAGCCAATCCTGGTCCAACATACAGCATCCACAGGTGTGATGTGGAAACCTGAAGCCTGTAGTGCACATACACTGAACATGGACTTTACAGTTAAGGAGGAGACATCTTGTGTCCAGCAGTTCAACTTGTGAAATGAAAAATATTTGCATTTTCATATATTCTGGAAATTATGAGGGAGAAGGTTAACCCTGCCAGTTTCAACCTACATGTCTTTTGACTTGTAAACCAGAAATCAATGCTTACTGAGAAATAGCCCCAAATTGAGAGTGATAGTAAACAGTGCTGTGCAGTGGGAGTGAGACTGTGAAGCTCAGCTGCAGTACATTACAGTCGTCAGGGACCCTGTGCATCAAGGCCTAAATTAGAAGTCTTTGAATCCTTCCAGTCCCCCCCCTCTGGGCTGTGGCTCTGACACTAATCACAGCCTGGGGGGCGCGAGTCACGGTCACAGCCAGAGTGTCTCAGCCCTCCACAGCTACCAGCGACTTCAACAATTGGCTGATTATTCTTCACTGTCCTGGAACAGATGCATTCAAATGTAATGGCCTGAACCAGGAGACACGTACACTGCGTTCAAAGACAAATGGGAAGATGTGTTCACACAGTGATACTGTACACAAAGAGGCACAAAGCTGGATGAGAATGTGAGTGAGAGAGACAGAGAGCATCTTCCTCTGTCTCTATACAATGAACTGCAGACTATATTGCTGGCACAAAATGATAATAGAATACAATTAACTTCAAATGGTTTCACTGCACACATAAATCTCTCCCTCTGCGGGGTCACAAATGATTCAACTCCTTCCATAAGAAGAATGGAGTTTCTAATTGCACATTGCTCTATGTGCTGTGATGCTCACATTGTCAATGGCACACTGTTAAAGAGAGTTGGGATCTTATCTCTGCAGAATAAATTAGCAACCCGTCCGCACATCAAGCCAAAACATGTCTCTCAAATTTCAATCTCAGAGTATTAGAAAAGGAAAAAACAAACTGACATCTTTAAATTGTGTGACAACCAAGCGATAAAAAAAAATCAGATTCACGTCTATGCATCCGGTTTCCAGTTAGACTGAAATCTGGGTTTCGCTCGCTTGTGTTTTCTTTTTCAAAGGATCTTGTTTGTTGAAGCTCCCTCAGACAGAGGAGAGCAAATTAAAAGCTGCCTTCAGTCTGAGATGAAGGCCTAAACGATACTTGTTTATGATTAATTACAGCCTGACAGAAGAAGACAGACACCCAGAGGAAACAGAGTAGGCGAGCTCATCATATGTCCATGGCAACGTGACTCGTCTTTCTCCAGCAGCTGAGCTCTTCTTCAGCTCCCGTCCTGGTAAAAATTAAATGCAGCCTTTGCGATGCACAGCGCCTGCAGATACATGAACCTGCTGAGGTCACTGCAAATTGACGGATGGTTGTTTCTTCTTCGTGTTGTTTTCTCCTTTTTTTTAAGTTAGTCTTCCAGCCATCCTTTGCTTAACTCACAGAGCAGCAGATGGATCAAATAGCCAATGAAGAGCAGCATACTGTGCACTTTCTTCGGCTCTCAAACTCTGGAGCAAATGATTTAATAGTCAAGAATCAGGAGATATGTTTTTGCTGTCTGGCTTGGTCAAAACCTGACCTGACAGTCTGATTGTGTGTCCATTGTCTAAAACTGGATATTAGCCATCCAGGATGTGATAAGCAACACTCGCCCAACCTTTTCAAATTGATATGGAGTGTAATTTATGCCAAAATGGATGTACGCGCACATTAGGGCACACGTTTTCTGTCCGATTCAGCTGTTCTCCAGATGATGATGATGATAATGACAACAATGGTGTTATTATTTCCATGTTGGTTCAGCCAAGGTCACGACAGCTGCCATGGTGGGTTGAAGAACTTGATTGCATGAGTTTTGGCCCACTTGGCGAACACAGACTTCTCCGTGATGAAGCGGTGCCCACCATATGGGGCGCTCTCGTGGAGCATGTACTCCGCACACTCGTCCCGGCTACCCGCCTCGTAGTAGTGGTAGGGAACCTTTCTGATACCCTCAGTCCTAAATGGAAAGACAAAAAGAGATATCATTTCACCCAGTTTACTAAAAACCAGGACATCACTTGATTTCTTTAAGGTCCCATTTTGTAATTTTTCTAAAGTTTCCTGCAGTGTTTTATTGGGATGTAACGGTCTGTATATTAGTCCCACATCATTCGGTACAGGACGTTTGATTCTGTGTGCAGCTTCAGTTCAGTACACCCTGTGGCCAAAACTATTACTGTCAAAATAGTATGTATTCATGTCTACATACTCGCAAGCACGGAACAGTAACTCTTCAGTATGATTTTTTTAAGGTTTTGGCAGTGCACCAGTTGTTGTCTATCAGCTGCAGCATGCTAGTCAGCTTCGGGTTAGCCAGGTTATCCAGGTTCGTCGAGCTCACGTAGTGCCACTGCCTTAAATGGCAAACACAAATGAGAGACCAGAGCTTTAAACATATGTTTGAGTTATGTTTCAGTTGTATTTCAGTATTTTTATGTGACCTTAAAGTAACTGACGATACAATACATACTGTGTGTCTGTATTTTGCTTTGATTGTGCAATATCAGTTTCAAGTAAAGTAATTTGGAGGAACGCCATTTCCTTTCAAGTTTTTGGGCTATTTGCTTCAATTTACGGGTTTGGGGGTTATACCATGG
>JBBPCS010001770.1:0-14514 GCA_037974645.1 Hollardia meadi
TGTGTGTGTGTGTGTGTGTGTGGGTGGGTGTGTGTGTGTGTGGCTTTGTCGGAGAAAATCTCTGCATCTGAAGATGAACGTGTTTTTTTTTAAATTAGTATTATTATTATCACAGATCAACTTTAAATCCTCTGCAAATAACTTCAGGCAGCAGTTTGGTTCTGGACCCTCAGTCCTCTCCTCCTCCTCTCCCCCTTATCAACAGTCAAAGAACCTCCTGTGTGAGATTATATAATGTCTAGCAGCATTTTTTTTTTTAAATATTGGGCTTCATGCTTACGGTCCTCCAGCCCTCCTACTCTCCTTCCCCCCTTGGCTCCCACAGACCCATTGACCCTCTTTCTCCTCCCTCAGTTTATGTTCTCCCCCTCCTTCCATCCATCTCACCCATCTTTTTTTTAGTTTTGAACATACCATGCAAGCCTCATGTGGTCTGTGTGTGTGATGTGAGTGGGGGTCAGTGCTGGAGGAGGAGTTTGAGTCCTTCAAATCACCTGAATAATACCTTCTTTGTGAGCGTTAGGCTTATAAATTCACACTCAGATGCTTTCTGCCCTTGTACACCTTAACCCTCTCTGCAGACACATCATCCCATATCCTCTTCCTCACATCACTCACTCACCTAACACTGCCATGGAAGCCAGGATGAGAATGCTGCTGTTGTTCTTGGCAGCAGCCGTTTGTGTGTCAAATGCTCAGACCAACAACGGCAGTAACGACATCAAGCAGCAGCAGCAGCAGCAACGCAGCGTCTGGGATGAGCCCATCCGATTCAGCACTAAGTCCAAAGACTCCTGTACCATGGTGGTGTCTGGAGCCGGTGACTATACTCGTCTGCGTGTCTCCTGCAAAGGTCCGAGCCAGGGCCAGACCCCAGGACGCTCCTTCTACTGCGACTTCCAGGGCAAACCCAGCCTGTGCCGCGCCTACAACCTCAACCCTCGCCACTACTTCACCCAGATCATGTGGGACATGAGGAAACTGAGCCATGCCTGCCAGGGACCCAAAGTCTACCGCCCACAGATGTGCAAGAAATACCCTGACGATGCCCAGATGACCTTCCTGGCCTCCTGGCCCAAGACCACCACCCCCAAGCCCTCCAAGCCCGTCCAGGAGCAGCGTAAACCAGTGGTGCCTGCCCAGACCAAGCCCGTCACTACTGCTAAACCTGTCAAGCCACAGCCTGTTAAGCCCCTGCCAGGCAAAGGCCCCCAGACCAAGAAAACAATTCTCAAGCCTGGGAAGACCACTACTCGTCCCACAGAGCAGCCTGAGTCCAAAGCATCCCGCCTTGCCTCTGAGTACTGCTGGAAGAGCTTCCAAGGCGTCTGCAGCTACGTCATCAGCTGGTTCCAGAACTGAGACGGTACCGCTGACACAGGTGAGTGACACAAAAATGAAGAAGAAGAAAAACACAGAGGAAGGTTAGAGAGTTGGTGGCAAGTATTCTGGAAAAGTTAGAATTGTTTTGTTGTGGATGAATTAAACTGAGAGAACAACTGTAAAGCCAGAAATCATCAGTAGTGGTGTTCACTTCCAAGAAAAAGCATAGATCAACTGTTGTTCATACTCAGCATGATCATTTTAGTGTCACTGTCAGTAAATGCAAATCTTTATGAAGCACTTTAGAGAAATAAACTTCATCTTAGTTACCAAATCCCACATTTTCCGCTGTTTCAGGTCAGAACTCCTCCCGTCTATGTTTGACCTCTTCAGGATCTGTGTGGGAGCTTTTGAAGTCATTCAGTCATTGTGAGGTCCGACACCCCACACTGCAGCATCTTACGGGCTGAGCCAAAAACACTCGACCTACACCTGTGTACCATTAGCAGGTGACTGCGTGTGCTGTCATGTAGTGTACATGTCATTTTTAAATTTGTAAATCACACAGCAAGGCAAAGGGAAAACATGGCAGGCATGTGATTCTGTTTGTATATGATGTAAGATTCCCTCCTTGTGTCACATAAATGGTTGAACAACATTTAAGAAAATGTGATGGTAAAGAGAATAAAGTAGTGACCTCTCCTCTTCTTCTACGTCTTCTTTCTCCTGCTGAGCTAAAACAACCAGCAAGTTTTCACACTCACACATTCAAAGGGGTCCTTGTTTCTCTTCATCGCGTGTTGTAACAACATGTCTGCTGCCTGGCTGAGGAAGTTGTTAACAGACAGACACAGTCGAGTAAACCCAGACTGCAGTAAAGATAATACAGCTCAGTCACAGAGGGCGTCTGAGCAGAGCTAAACACTTCTTTGTACAAGCTGATGAATTGAGTCTTTAGAGCTGCCGTGTGCAGGAACAGAGGGGGTTTGTATGAGCAGAAACCAATTTCCTTCACTGCACACAAACACACATAATCATATTTTAAATTCAATTCATTTTAAATTCTATTGGAGATCCCAAAGTTTCCAAACATACCAAATATGTCAGGCAGAATTTTGGGCCAAGACACTAAGAATATTTCCATACGATGACATGCTACTCGTGTGAAAAAATAATAAAAATAAAAATTCACTCAGTTTAAGCATCTTATACTTTAAGAGAAGAGCTGAAACAAGTTGATATGGAATATGCAAGTATGTGATACTGTGAGACGATGTGGAATATGATTTTAGCAAACTCAAAGCTACTTAAAGTGGAAACAAAAGGGGAAAATTGTACATTTAAGTGAAAAAGTTTCAAATCATCTTGTAGACATCGCAACTCTAATTACTACTAATTAATCCATATCAGAACCTTAGGTAAGCAGTCACATTTCTGTAACAGCTCAACAAAGTCATACACACAGAGTGTCGCATCTGTGGCACTTAAGATGATAATAGACACTAAGAAAACATAACATTTCTGACAAAAAAAGATGTCTTAATTTAACAGGAGACATAACAAAATCAGCAAAATGCACAACTGTATGAAACAAACTTTTCTAGGGTGCAATAAGCCAAAACATTCATACACAGCTCCATTAGTCAATTTTATATCTATAGTGCCAATTCACAACAGAAGTTATCAGTATTATTTAGTCAAACTCTGCAACCACAAGATGGTGCTGCAGTGAGCACAGAGGAAAAGATCTGTTGGCAAGTAAAGCTTAATATTTCTCCCCCTCCCTCCCCTTTTCCATCTTGTGTGCCCACAATGTCAGTTAACACACACACAGCCTTCCTACTGTTTACTTACAGTAATTCCTCTACTACTATTTCCGACACGTTGGACACATGCCCAGATGAGCATTACATGGCTCCTTCCTTGTTCCCATGATGTCTTGTTTCGACCTGCAGCCGCTGCGTCATTACAGGGGTGAAACGTGATGCAGGGTGGGGTGGATTCCTTAACCCCTCAAGCAGTGGTGCTCTATGTGATACAGTATGTACTGTAGGTCATTCATAGCCTCAAACACAAATTGACAAAATGAAATACAATCTAATTACAAATCATGGGTGGATAATTTAGCGGGTTCCTTATATTCAATGTTTAACTAGAGCTACAGATTTATGTCTACAGACTGGTTTGTGTTGTGGCTTTTTGGTGTTGAATGAAGAACTAAAGTCTCTTAAAAATGTCTTTTCATTTTCAAAACTTTGATTTAGGTCTATTATTTTCCAGTGATTTCCAAGTACAGACTTTCAATGAAAAAGGCACAAAAACAAATTGCAATAAAATCACTCTAAAAAATAAATAGACTGTATTATATGTATTGTATGACTGTATTTTATTCTGTAGTATTTGTGCATATAAAAAGTGAAATAATGTATTTTTTTAAAACTTGAATTGGTAGCAATATATTGAAGGTTTAGCACTAATATTTTGAACATTTTTATAGGCGTTTTTGTCATTTTTCTACTTTGGGAAGTTAAAAAAAAACAGGATACTGTGGAGGACGGACAGTTTAAAAGGTACTAAACAAAGACAAAAATGAATGCATAGAAATGAAAATTAACCTGGACTCCTGGAGACAGTTATCACAAGTTAGGTCTTATAAATATGAAATATGCAATGATTGCTGTAACAAGCAGAGGCTGTCAACTAAGATGAAGACTTCACCTGACTTCTGTTGTGAGTGTACATTAAAGCCAGCACTGAGTTAAGGTCAGGAAAGGAGGAAGGAGCACCAACTGAGAGTTTATGGAGAGAGAGAGAGCTGACCTCTGGTAAATGTGTTACTGTTGAACAGATAACAGTGTTTAAGACAGAACAAAGGCAGGTAGACTAGGAAAACATTTTTGAGAAGTCACAGTCGGAAAAGCATGTATTATTATTAATTATTGTTCAATTTAGCAGCTTCGAATAGAACAAATCACTGTTTTTCCTGCTATGACAAGCCAAAATGTCTGCTATGAAAGGGGTCTATATATGTAAGATGTCTTTACAACACTGTATTTAACTATGTTCAACACTACTTAAGGCCTTGACCTTAACAAGTTATTTTCAGGCTTTTACAGGATATACAGACACCTTTACTTCCAGTGTTTGATTCTCTCCAGTTATAACAATCCTATTATCCAACCAAATCCTAATTCAAGAAAATTATACCATTTCATCATATTCATCACCGATCACTGATGCTCAGTAGCACTTCCTCTCCTGGGCCGTTCACCTCACATGCCCAGTTAGTGATGTTTCCAGTCAGGATGCTTTCTATCGCTCCTCTGTAAAAGACTAAGTCACATCTGCAATAGCTGACGAAATAGTGACACCACAAGATCCATATTGTTCTGAAGCTTTCAACTGCATTACATGATCGTCTTCAGCAGACAGAGACGGAGATGGGTCAGTTGTTATGAATTTAGAGGGGTGCAAGCTTCCATTTCTCTTGTCTATGTTGGCTTAAAAGTTGAAATTGAAATTTCATTCAGAAAAACATGGAAATTTGAACATCTATATTTCCATCACAACTGGTAAACACTCTGCAGAGGAAGATCATGTGATACAATCAAAAGCTCCAGAACAGATACTGAATAATGTATTTCTATATTATCTTGCAGTCGTGATTCCTGGTTTTCACCCAGGTGGCACGAGTATGGGAGGGTCTCTATATGGCAGGGCCTTATTTCTCCCACAATCAAAACATATAGGTCAGATTTCCTGTCAAGGCACTGGCTTCGAACTGCAGTTGGTGCCCAGGTGCTACACAATGGCTGCCCACTTTACATGAGTTATATTCTGAGAATGAATTTCACTACACGTTGTACTGTGTATGTGACATTAAACATTTGATTTAATCATAATTTGAATAGAACTCGTGGTTGGACTGTTTTGTTTACGAGGTCAAGAAGGTCAATCATATGTGTATACGTCATGTTAATCAAACGTCATCATATTAGTATTTTCTTAGATAGATGATGAATTGAACAATTGGGATGGATGGGAGATTTTTAGCTGCCTAAAAATAAAAACGAATCAAAGAAATAAATGAAGTGAAATATAATACACGTGTATTTCAATTAGGGGAGACTAACATGAAAAAGATTCTTAAAGAGTGCTGTTATATTTTTTGTATTGTTATCACACGTCGTTTTGTCCTCCAAGACTGCTTTGTGGGTTCAGGTGTGTGAGGTGGGGTTATAATGTAGTCATCAGGCGTGTTTACGCTCTGTGCAGACACGCAGGTCCAGCGTCACTTTTAATGTGTACTCAACTGTATCTCTCATCTCTGTTGAAGGCGGGAGTTCATTTTGGGCAAGTCACGTCAGGTCACAACAAAACACATTCGCGTCCTCCTCCGAACTACTGCCAAGTTTTTTCAATGGGTTTTCATGGAGGTGTGTGGTCCTACGTACTTGGGTAGTTCCGGTAATGGTGGGCGTGCCGCAGCATCTATACTTGAAAACCATGTGCGAGACCTCAAAGAGCCACAAGAAGCAACTTTACCCACAGACACTCTCTTTATTGTCGGTAAGTTCGACTCGGTATATGTGATTTTGCTGTATGTATTGTTTGTATGGTATACTGTATGGCCTCGTTATGTTTCACAGCAGTCTTTGAAATTGCTAAAGGCGCAGGAACTCAGTTTTAACTGCATAATAATAATGCGTAATAAAAAAAAACTTCTGTCGTTTGGGGGAAAAAAAAGTCGCATTTTATTGTAAATTCACAATATCAATATTTAATATTTTTTCTCGATGCCGTCTCATTTTAAACCCTGTTTTGTACCCTTTGGACCTGATTGTTTCCAGAGGCTCGGAACCTTTTTAACCTCTGCTCTGTCCTTCCAGATAATACACTATCTGCTAAAAGAAGATATGTTGCTGCTGAGGACTTTCGCTCCCTGGTTGTTGGTGGCCTTCCTCGGGCATCAGGTCTCTCCATCCTCCGGTGAGCGCAGTAAGAACCGAGGAGCGGACAAGACTGTGACCCCAGCCCCCGCCAGAGCGCAGAGGAGCGGGAACAAGCCTGCAGCGAACGGGAAGTTCTCCTTCGATTATGATGGAGGATGGAATGATGGTAGCAAGATGCAGTGCACGTGGGGGGCGAAAGGCGTCGCGGACACGGTCAGGCTGTCGGTCAAATGCGAGAACCGGGAGGCGCGCATCAAAGGAGGCGTCACCGATCTGCAGTGTCAATACAACGCCAAACCACAGCGCTGCCCGGGCTACCTGTCCGACCCTAAGGGCTTCTGGAAACAGGTGGCCCGCGCGTTTAAAAGGCTGCAAGGCAAAGTGTGCAAGGACGACCGCGCGCTTGTGAGGGCCGGCATGTGTAAGCGCGCGCCCCGGGATGCGCACTTCAAGTTGGACATCAACAGCTCCGTCATCTCCGCTCAATCCGGAGAACCGGAGACACCCCCGCCGCTGCCACCTCGCTACACCTCTGCCGCTGCGGGTTCGGCCGCACCGACAGCCTGCACAGGGCGCGCGGACCCTCGCAGGAAGGCTGAGGAGCACTGCAGCAGCTCGTGGGCCAATCTGTGCACTTTCTTTTTCTCCATGCTTCAAAGTGACGACTGTTAGCTTCACATCCCAGGAGACATAATCAGACTGCAGGCAGGATTTATTTCAGGACTCATTGAGTTTGTTAAACAGTGGTGACACGACAGCATCTGTCCTCAAAGTTAATAATTTTTAATCAACAATAGCCAGATATTCCCTCAACAGTATGCATTTACAGAAATTAATTCAGAGATTTTCAGTTATCATGACATGTTTTACACTACTCATGCAGATGATGTTGATGCGATCATGTATTAATGTGAGTCAGGATCTGTTTTATTTCCATTAAATGTAGTAATTTGTGGTGTGAAGTAACCTTTTACTGTCTTAAGAACCGTTTCGAGGCTCTTCTACTTGTTTGTTTTTCAATGTTATGCCACTTCGTACTTCTTTATCCCTCACTACATTTATGTAACTTTTCAGATTTATGTGTTCACCCAAAACATAACATGAGATTATATTCAGTGTTACAGATAAATTACCCAACAGCAGGCCCACATTAAGTAGACAACATTAGCTCCACCTTGACCAACTATACAACTGAACTGCTGCTCATATCACTGCAGTATCAATAATAATAATCCAACAAGTAGGACATTTCTGAAAACATTTCTGTACTTTTCCTTGGGTACGCTTTTTAACATTTCAATGAACAAACGTTAAAGTGAAGCAAGAGACATGGTGAGATTATGCAGTTTATAATCCACAACAGGTACAAGACAGTGGCCACTTTACCACTCCAACCTACTTTCAAGTGCATTTGACAACATGACCACTTTACTCAGGTACAGACATGGAAACCAACTGCATAGATTTTTTTTTAAATTCAACCTTTATTTAAACCTTGAAGAATCATTCATGGAGAGTAATGTTTCAAAGTTTCCAATATCTGGTTTGTAAACCGTGAACGTAACTCTTTATTTACTTGTAATAGAGTATTTCTTTAGTGTCTTATATTTTTTTTTATTTCAAGCAAACAACCTGAATACTTCTTTCAACCTACGGTCAACCTTGTCAATCAGTCATGTATATACCACTGTACTGTATTTATGCATCACAAATAAATGTTTTATATTTATCCAAATTGTCCAGTTGCCTTGAAGAATATGAAACACGTGACTTTTAATGAGGAGAAGCAGATCATAAACACACGACGAGAACTTTGTCTCTGTGTGTTGGTGTGTGGTGAATGTAAAACTGAAAAAATACATTGCAAAAAATATTCATTCCATCAGTTTTCTTCCTCTAATTGAGTCGTAGAAATCTGAAATGACCTCTTTCCAATCCATACAAATCAACTTATTTTTCTTCATTTCAGTGCAGATATTAGCCTTATTCTACTTCCAAGAACAACAACAACAATCACAAATTTAAAATGATCTTTGGGCAGCTACAGTCTGTCCTTTTTGTAATGTAGCACAATTAAAGTTTTAAGAGGTGCATTCACAACAATGTTGTAAGTCCCTGGGAGGCAAGTCCTCTCTCATTTTTTAAATATTTCCGAAAGCATGTTGGTTAGATTGGCAGATTTTTTGACTTCCTTTGAAAAAATAAGACTTTTTAGGGATTAACAATAAACTGCTTGATAAATTGAAGATTTTCACACTGTGATCAACTTTCAGAGCATTCAGAGGGAAAAAAAAAATCCCAACTACATCCCTGTCACATTACACTGTTTTTGAAGATTAAACTGCATATGAATCACACGACTGACTCTTCCCATCCACCGCCGACATGCCCTCAGGTAAAAGCACCACACACTCACGATGAAAGACTCTTTTTCATACACATAAGTAGAGTGATACATGGCATCCAAATATAAGGCTTTCTACTCTGACTTCCTGCAGTAGTCTCTCATTACTTTCTCAGTGACACCAACCATTTATATATGGCGAGATTGGAAGTAAAGACTGCTATGATCCAGCTGTGTGTGCACTTGTGTGTGGTTGTGTATTAAGTGTAATCCTTGAACAAGTGTAACCCCAGATGTGGACATTATGCTTTCCTGTCTGCTCTTGACCTTCCTCACCTCTGACCTGCTGCTTTTTGTACCCTTAGTTAGACACTTAAAAAAGCCAACTGGAGGGCGATTTCCACCGTTTAGCGGAAGTCCATGCTCTTTGATGGCACAGAAAGGGATTTTTGTAGACATATTGTTTTACCGACTCCCTCTCCAGAGCTCAAGGACACATTCCAGGGAGGAGGAAGTAGTTAGAGGTTAGAGGTCAAGGGTGAGGAAAGAAACGAGGATACCATCCAAAAGTCTGTGCTTAAAGGATCAGTTGCCACCTCCCCACCTCTATGAGTCGTTATGTGGATTTATTTCTTTTATCTTCTGGCTCCTCCAGGCTTTGATCAAAAGGAGATCCGCCTGCAGAATAATGTACTGCAGGATCAGTTTAGATGGAGAGGTTAAAACTGCAGTGCTGTAAATCAGATTCCGGGTGGGCTTTTCAATCTCACTCCTCTTTACAAGGTGGAGTGTTGTAGTTTTTAGGTGTAGTTCGAGATACTGACGTTTGTGCTGAAATGATTTTAAGTAATTGTTAAGTTATTTATCTCGCATAAATTCTGAAACATTCCTCTGTTTTATATCATTGTATGGATTTGAAACAAATATTTATGAGAAGTCCTCACAACATAATAACACAATATTGACGTATCACCGATATGATGCAGCCCAGTCACCAGAATAAAATGTTGGCACTTTATGTCTCTTGTCTAAGTTTCATACGTATCACATCAACAATAGTACCATACGTTTCATATTACATTCAGCTTACAGATATATATGAGCTGAATTTCTTACCAGGAAAAGGAGGGGACCACTTCAGCTGAAAATCAGGTATTTTTTCCAATCGTGTTTGTGGCAACATAACTGGATATTTTTAACAAGACATTGAGAAAACGTACAGCCATGTTTGCGGCGACAGACCCAGCTAAGTCAAAACCTGATTTTTTCCTAACCCTTACCAAGTGGTTTCATGCCTAAACCTAACCAGACTTGTTAGCAGGCAACATCATCTATTATCTGAAGTCTTGTTTCTGGCCACCTGGAGAATGTAAAGCCCCCTGTTCCATACACGTGTGCTGTCTTGATAGATGATGTTTAAAGGCAGTGGTCTCTTTAGCAGAGCATACAATTGCACTGTGCAGTGGTTGTTGGTAGCCAGCTCATCATCACTGATATTGTTTTGACCCAATTCTGGAGATGGTCCATCTCACATTTGAGGGAATGGAAATGCAAATTAGCGCTGCATGGCTTTATTCAAACTGGCCAGAAATGCCAGTAGAAAAGCCCTACACTTCCAATATTCACTCTCTTTCAGCTCTGTTTTTGTTCTCTGCCAAAAATGGATTTGAACGCTTACACAAATTGGGGGGAAAAACTCCAACTGCTGACAAAGACATCATCAAAAGGTCCAGAGCAGCTACTAGATGGATGGGAATGGATGGCAAGAAGTCACATGGGGAACTGAATGGTTAATGGATTCTTTTTTCTTTTTTTTTAATGACTGAGAGGTGAATTGATGTTCTAAAACTCTGCATGGGAGTGACCAATCCAACAACTGAAAAGTCCCAGAATGCATCTAAAGCAGTACTTGTAAAGACATAAAAGCTGGTCTGTGGTTGTGACATCAAAAACTTATGAGAGACCTTTATAATGATCTTTGGGGGGTAAAAAAAAAGGAAAGTCAGTGGCTTAATGGCTGCTTCATGTGCGCAAATACATTAAAATACTGTTATAATGAGGGAGTGAAAAACTGAGAGGGTGAGTATAACTGAAATAGAATTAGATGTTCTCTCTAACATCTACAAACATGCCACCCAGAAACAGTTAGTAAGTTGTTAACCTGTGGATGGGCGCGGCTATGGGCTGACTTCCCGTCCACAATACAACCTTTTTATTCACAAACTCAAAGGTCAATAAATCAGGAGAACCAATTAAAGATCTTGGAATGTAGCATTCGTAACATGTTTGCTCATGATAATAGGGTGTGTGTGTGTGTGTGTGTGTGTGTGTGTAATTGCTGTCAATTATCATTATATGTGTTTTCAGTGGAATTTGCTTGTCGGCAGTGCCAACTCTGTACAATACTATTAGGATATCATCAACACCACACACATTCAAGCACACAGGAGTGCAGTGATACACAAACACATTCACCACAGCGTCACAGTGGAGCAGAAAAGATTTTCACGCACCAATCACAATATCCCTTCTGCTATTATGACTTCCAGATCATTATCTTTATCACTTTAAGCGGGGGTTTGGGAATGCTTTACCTGTTAACACAGATGGACAATGATGATTTTTGAACAACATGTATTGTTTTCAGAGGTCAGTCGGTCTGCAAAAACATTTCAGAGATCAGATGTAGAATTAACTCCTTAGTTTCTAATGTGGAGACACAAGCGATCATGTACGTGAATATAGATTAAAGCTGCTCAAAATCATAAGTGTAACATTCCTTCTTGATACATGTATTTTTTAAATATTCACTTTGTGTCCTGATAGCCAAAATAGCCAAAAGACCCATAAAAAATAACCCAGAAGACCCTTGCTGAATTAAGGCCTGGGTAACCCATAAACAGTTCTGACAGAGTATACTAAGACCTTTATTCTCCCCTTATTTGCTGTCATCTCTCCACTGTCCACTCAAATAAAGGAAAACAAATAAAAAAAGACACACAAGGAAATTAATTTGTCCATATACAACTCTGGGTTGCACAAAGAAATGAATGTTTGTACTCCGGTTCGTGCTTCACACATAGAAAATACAGTATATAGAGGAAATCAATTTAGTATAGAATAGGATATTAAAAATATAGCAACATATACAGTTATTCATATAGAAATATACATTTATATACAGTGACTAGTAAATTAACTTTGACGTGTAAAATTGGTGGAGTGCCCCTTTAATGTCACATTGTACAGTTTTCAGTGATGTGTAAAGCATCTTAGTACAACAGGCTAGCCAAGTCAAGACAAATACTCTCATATTGTCAGTAATATCTTACTGAAGTGAGGAAATCCCTGAGGTAAAACACATTATTGTCGATAATAATCAACTCGTCTGAGTCATATTTTGGTTTGTGTGTCCTTTTTCTACTCATGTCCTGCATGAGGGGTGTCTGTCTCATCTTGTGTCTTCTTGTCATGGAGGGAGGTGGAGTTGAGACTTTACAAACCAAACAAAAACCTGTGAAAGCAACAACATTTAACTCCTCTGCTGGTTTCCTGATTAATAAAACAGGTGAAAACAGACTGGTCTCTTGCCTGCTCTGTTTCTCTGCCACACACCAACTCTCTCAACATTTCAGGTCCTGCCACACCCTCTGGACTCCTGTTCCCGCCATCACCTGACCTTCCCCACCTACCTGCACCCTCATTAATGCTGTAGTACCAGCCCACTTCCATTCATTCTCTGTCTGGTCATCTATTGTGGTCCAGCCTTACTTGCTTCTTGCACTTCAGCTCTCCTGCCTGATCCTTTGGATAAGTTTGCTTGTTCTTCTTCTCAGAAATCTCACATACTGTGGGTGGGTCAATATGACTGTAGGCCATAGCAAGAGATTCATATCACTTTACTCATCAAGCATTGAGGCCTGTAACCCTCTTCACATGCATCATCTCTTTCTTCTTTGGGAGAAAAATTCTCAGAAAAAAACTGGATGGCAAACAGTGAAGCAGAAATGACCACAACATTTTATACCTGGAAGAAATCAGTCAGAGGAACTCAACAACTATATTACTGTTTATTTACTGTTAAACTGACAACTTCACTGCTCTCTCCTTCATATTTAGTTTGTACTTTGCTGTTTTATCTTTTCTCAATTATATGGCTGCTCATGTCAATGAGTATCATGTTTAACATGACTAATACTGACACGCTTCACAGTCGCAATACTTAAATATTTAAACATCACCTTTTCTGCCATCTCTATAGGCCGGTGTCTGTGATTTCTGCATCACAGAGCTCTCAACATGCATTCTTCTTTTTAATTAGTCACTTGGATCTTTTCCTCTTGTCATCTTAGGCCTGATCAGCCCCTTTATACGCCTCACGGAGCATGATGAGACGTTAATTGCTCAATTGTATCATGCAGCCGTGTGGAAGCATTTGGATGAACACATTGTCATGAATGTAGGGTTGCAAATAACACTAATTTCATTATCAGTTGTTTTGTCTATTTATTTTTGTATTTGTTGAGAAATGGATTAGCCTATAAAACATCAGAAAGGAGTGATATCATACATTCCTGGACTAAAGGCTCCCCATCTTGCTTGTTTTGTTCAACAGTGGTGGAAGAAGTCTCAGATCTTTAACAAAGTAGCAATACCACTGTGTGAAAAAAAGTTTACTTAAGTAGAAGTACAAAAGCATTTGCATCAAAATATGCTTTAAGTACCAAAAGTTAAAGTGCTCGTAATGCAGAATGACCCATTTCAGAATATTGTATATCCAGCCTATATTATTGGATTCTGATTATTATTATCACTTTAATGTTGCAGATGGAAAATTTTAAGTTAGTATTAATTTATTTACAAATGTGACTTTATTTGTCCTTATTAGTCTTAATTACACTTACTAATAAATATCATAATTTATTTGTTGATTACATGTTATATTAATTATTCTGATTCTGGAAAACGATGAACTGTATCAAATAAATTTAGTGCAGTAAAAAATATAATATTTTCCTCTGGAACAAAGTGGAGTAGATGTATAAAGAAAATGTAAATACTGAAGTAAAGTACATTTACTTACTTGAGTGATGTACTTATTTTCCACTACTGCATAAACAGTAGATAAACAAGAAAAGAAAAAAATCCTCATGTAACTGTAGAGAATTTGGTCTTTTTTTGCTTGAAAAATGAAGGAAATTATTAATCAACTATCAAAATATTTGCTGATTAACTCTCTGATAACTGATGGACGAATTGTTTCAGCTCTACATCAATGTAGAGGATATCAATTACTTTTTCTTATATAGTGTAGACTAAATGAACCTATTCGGACTATAATGTAGAGGATAGTATCTGCTTTTGGCAATTTTCTCTGGATGCAACTTCAGACAATCACAGACAGACTTTTGCAGGATGAAGTTTCATTTAAACCAAAAATTTAAAGCCTTTTGTCATTAAATTAAAAAACGTGAACTTGGGCCTTTTAGTTCACAGAGCCTCAGCCAGTGTGATGAAGGCGAGGAGGGGCTGGATGTCAGGAGGCGGAAAGAAAAACATCAAAACACAACTCAATGCTCCTCTGATCTGACAAAGCTGACTGGACACATGCCCACCCACAGACACCCAAAAACACGCAAGGCAGAGAGATGGGAGGAGTCAGAGGTATTGTTCTTCCTGTGGCTCGAGGTGGCCTGACCCCACACCCTGCTGTTTGGACCTTGTCATTGGCTGCCTGTTTCTGTGGCAACAATCAGCGGCAACCGCTTCTGTGAAAAGAATAACAGAAAGTAGTTGTAACAGGACCTGGGATGATCCCCACACACACACACACACACAGAGAGAGAGAGAGAGAGAGAGAGAGAGAGAGAGAGAGAGAGAGAGAGAGAGAGAGAG
>JBBPCS010001771.1:0-14513 GCA_037974645.1 Hollardia meadi
CCAGGGTTATTCTGATCTGTTAGGTATCGAGTATCGAACTAGTATCATTTCAGTCTCAAGTATCATTTTGGTATCGAATATCGTGATACTAAACTGGGTATTGGTATCAAAGTCAAAATTTGGGTGTCCTGATAACATTACTTTTAAGTATCATGGCGGTCCAGCCATATACTAGGATTCACCTAGTCTTGTTTCAGTTTCGATTTGATTCTGATATCTTGAATTTGGATATCTGCTCATACCGATATTGAACTGTTATCAAAGCTATTTTTTCTTTAATATTATTATTATTATTATTATTATTATTATTATTATTATTACCTCTGCCAAGGAGGTTATATTTTCACCCATGTCAGTTTGTTGGTTATTTTCATTAATTTGCAAAAACGTTTGCAAAACATTTACCTGCTGAGCATCGTCCATTTAACATTGATATGAATGATTTAAATACGGCTACTTTCCACAGAAGCCACAGTAGTAATGTCAGATCTGGAACCGCACCAAAATCTGTGATGTTTGTTTGGACATACATTTAAAACTATTGCAGAGACATAAAAGCTGTTAGTACCTTACTGAATCCCTATTAACTTAGCTATTAGCGCTATTTGTTACCATACAGCAGCCAAGAAAAGACTACCCCCCAATGAAAACACATTTAAATCCGCTAGACTTCATAAGACTGGCTAATGTACATGTATTTACTATATTGAAGGGTTGCCCTACACCTGCTGACCCTACTCAATGCAATCAATGGACAATTAGTTTTTCATTTTAAGAGACCTGTCTTTTTTTTCTCGTTTGTAAGCTGCAGTAAAAAAGATTGTGGAACCCAGAAGTGGTCATGGAGAGAAAAAAATAAAGACTACATCAAGCGCTCCAAATGCAATAGCATGCGCAAGATACAATTAGTTTGCAGGCTTTAATTCATTCCATCATATTGATTAATTCTCGCGCACAAGATAAGTGTATATACAGCCTGCATAGCACACCAGACTTGTTTATCTGTGATGAGTAATGGGAAACATTTGTTCTGAAAGACTAAAGTGCCAATAGAGAAGCCCAATATAAGTTAGAAAACTGTTTAAATCAAGCATCGAGGCCATATTATGTGTTGCTCCGCTTGTGTCTGTGTTTTTCTAGAAGTTGTTTTGTAAAACTAACAGCCAGTGGTGGCGCTGATACAGCAGATTGTAAGATGATTGTAACTGGCAGTGCCTCCTGCCAGGCCGTTTTGCTGCTTATCCCAGGGTCACTCCTTCTCGGTAGCTGCTCTTCACTGCCGGAATGTCTCTGGGGAGGAGACAGAGCGGACAGGACAGGTGTGTGCGAGGCGGGCTGCAGACAGGCCACCCCTCCACACACACAGAGCTTGGGAAAAAAACAATATGCAGTCAGGATAAGATGGTTTTGGTGGTGGCTGAGTTTGTTTTGAGGGCAGACTGGAGAGAGAAGACTCAACGGGGAAGATGGCAACATGCTGGACTTAAGAACTGACAGCACTTTAAACAAGATCATTAGACTCGATGCATATTACGGATGCTTTGCATTTTGGCACTGGCTGTACTTTATTGCTTTATATACTGAGTTGAAGGCTACTGCCTCGCAGACCGTGGCCACCCGTCGTTCTCCAGCCCACCAGAGAACAACACAAAGAAGCTCTCAGTGTGTGCGGATGGGCTGGCTGTTTGTTTTGCAAGAGAAACACAGACACAACCAGCTACCATATATCTCTCAGCTCTAAGCTCAAATGTTCTGAAGACATAAATATTTAAACCCACAACACAAATATCTAGTTTCAGAGGGTTATGGTGTATGTTTTCATGGTAATGAAGGACAATGTTACCCAGTGTGTGACTCTGTGATGTGCTTTTAAAGTCCACATGAAGCAGGAGGCAGAGTGCTATTTGCTTCTGCATATTTACACGTTTCCTGTACTAATGGTCAGGTGGAGTGCGACTTTTCAAAATAGCTACTAACGTTAACGCTGAATGTGCATTACATCCCCGATCACCTTGTAAGATGTCCAACTAGGTGACTAGGTGACAGGGAGCTCCCAGTGAACACGGATGATTTTAAAAGGACTTTCCAAACATGACACAAGCGGGACCAAAAACAGCATCCTACAACAAACTGTCCGACAGAGACCAGATGGACGAGAAGGAATACAGGACCAAGGTGGTTTTCTTGCCGGGTTTGGCTCCTGGCAACCCTGAGGGGGCTGAGTCAGCTACTGGGACTTCTGTATGGCTAACCAAGCACTGCAATGGTCTGGGCTTTCAAAACAAGCTGTTTGACAAATTCAGCATATTCAGAATACCGCTGCTAGGGTCCTGACGATAACTAGGAAATATGACCACATTACTTCAGTCCTAAAATCCTGATACTGGCTACCTGTCACTCAGAGAATTGATTTCAAAATCGTGCTGCTTGTCTTTAAGTCACTCTATGGCCTAGCACCCAAATACATCAATGAAATGCTTGTGACATATAAATCTTCTAGGTTTGGTAGCGTTTTCTTACCATGCAGCACAGACCTGGAAAAACCAATGCCAGACTCTGACCACTTTTAAGTCAAAGCTAAAATCTTTCCTTTTTTACACTGCCTACTCTACCGTGTAATGACTGCAAACTTAGTTTAAAACTTTTTAAAATTCAATTTTAAATAATTGTTTGATCTCTGCATCTTTTATCTGCACTTTTTGTGATTTTTAATAGTGAATTTTAAATTATAAATCATTTTGTTTTGTAGTTGTAAATCTGCATCCTTTATTTTGTTTTGTTAATCTGGAAAACACTTTGAACTGCTCTAATGTATGAAATGTGCTATACAAATAAAGCTGCCTTGCCTTGGCAACAGTGGGGCTCTACGGCACAGAGGAAGAAGAAATATAAGGCTTTGGATTGTTAGTAGAATCCATTTAGTGGTGTTTTTTGGTCTATACAGGTGATTTTTTTAAATAAGAAAAAGAGAAAGCATCACCAGGCTTTACAACTCAAATCCCCTCTCCAAATGTGAAAAAGATTAAAGCACATGTTCTACATAAGCCAAATTTACCCCACTAATATGCATATAAGCCTACACATAACTTGCATAAATGTGTACAATAAATACACATATAAGATCCACCAACACAATCTCAAATAAATTAACATATCTTGCAGTGATATCATGAAATGGTGGTTTGAAAATGACATTTTTGAAAAATATAATTCACCTGAAGACGTGAATAAACCCACTGTAGACTACCTGCCAGCCTTGAAGTATATAATATATGAGTGTTGTGTTTATAGCATGTTGTGCTGCCACTAAATGGCCAACAAAAGTCCATTATAAATGCTATAAAATTTGTATTTGTATTGCCCCTCCTGCTTTTTTTCCTTTTCAATATTCCATTTTGGTCATTTCCACCAGTTTGGTCACTGTTAGAAAACCTCCACAGAGGAGGACAAAATGAGTCTTAAGATCAAAATTTAGCAGTGTTTCCTGAGCACCAGCAGTGGGGTAGCTCTCTGTCCAGAGAAAACCACAATCAACCAACATTCAATCATTTCTCTCCCTCATTCCCTTGGTATAAAGCAATCACACAGCTGCCGGGGCTATGGCAGTGCACTTACATCACCTTTCAGGATTAGAGTTCACATTTTTCAAACAGTGATCTCTTGCAGCCATTTGAAGCACACAGAGGTGAAAAATCAACCGGCACAGCTTCAGACTACACATGCTATTGAAATTTCAGGAGTGCAACAGTGATCTCATTCAGCTGCAATGTTAAGAATGACTGTGCTTCACATTGTACAAACACACACACAAAAAAAAAGAATAGCCAGGGTTTAAAAGGTTAGTGTGATATAGAGCACCTTCAAAAGACAAAACAGGATATTATCACCTCCAAAATCTCCCCTCATAGATTGTTTGGTCAGGTTCTGCACTTTCAAAGATTGTGTGTGTGTATGCGCAAGTGTTTGCCAACTTGGACTCTATGGACTGTTTCTATTTTGAGAGTCATGGCTGCTGGATTCAGTAGGGCCCTCTTCTAATCTCCTTGACTTCTAGACAGGCAATTTGGGACACAGAGATGTGTTATCAGACGGCCACTTTGATGGCATGCTCTGATACATCCTTACATGCTCATTGCATCTCCACACTCACCACGACTACACTACCACTACTACACAATGACAGCTTCACAAATAATCAAGAAGGGAGTGACAGAAAACGATGTATGAGGGTGAAATGATAATATGAAGCTAGGTTTGGGAACAAAGGCCACACCTCAAACACATCCCATTTCTGCACAAAAACTATGTAAGCACACCTTACCCATTTCTTTCCCTGTTGACTCAGTTTTCACATGTCACAGAATTGAGTGGGTCCATGGTCCTTCACCATGGACCAGGAGCTCCTTCTCCACCCTCAAGATAGCGACCTTTTTGAAGAAGATCTGCAAACTCCTTCAGCCTTGGAATCCTCTCCATTTCCTAACATCCAACTTTTTCAGCAAACTCGGTTGTGCCCAGCAATCCATATTCCCCGGCACTCTCACTTTCAACGTTAGCGGGCTTTCACCATCTAGCAGCTTCAGGGGAAGTTCCAGTGGAGGGCAAACTTGAGCAGCATGGCACTCAGATGGAGATTTAAATTCAAAGAGAGAGTTTTTGTACGTATGAGTCGAAAAAATTCGAGAGAAAGCTACGAGGCACTTTGACATTGAGCAGAGAAGAATCTGGCACCGGAAAAACAGAGAAGAGTGAGCTGCTCTTAGCTGACGAGCAGAGCACAGATAGCTGGAGGCAGAGGAACAAAGTAAGCTTGGAGCTAGAGGCAAGGCTCTCAGAGCAGATTTACCGACATACTCTTCAGTAAATGGTGGAGGCAAAATGTTTTTGGCTCGCAGGGGTTACTACAAAGATTTCTACAGCACAATGGCCTTTCACTTTGACCTCACACCACCCACCATGGCCAAGAAAGACCCACACCTGGGACTGCAGTTTGAATTGAGCCGTTTATCACCGCCTGGCACAAACTGAAAAAAGGATATGATCAGAAAGACTTCTGATCTTTCAGATTTAAGACTTAGGTCTAGACCTAGTCTATATGCAAAGTGTTATAAGATAACTTTTGTTGTGAATTGGCGCTGTATAAATAAAGTTGACTTGACTTTAAGAGTTTTTGGCGTGTCTGTGAAAATTGATGGGAGCGAAGGCAACCTCGTCATTATCTTCATTTATCACAGTAGGCTGCGCTGATGTTGTTATTTAGGCAATATCCTATTTTTTGAGTTTGGATTTTGCTTGCAGCTGAAGCTGATTGTTGTTATGTAGATAGAGTGAGCTGTAAATACTGTAGTAATGGCTATTGATGTTTCTATCCAGATTACTGGTACCTCAGTTTTGTTTTTCTTGTGTCAAGACTACAATATCCTAAATGCCTCTAATAGAAGTCTGCTTTATAAAAAGGCCTGGTACCTTACGCAGTTAAGGTAAATCAAGACCCTTATAAGGTCATTATTTGAGTAATTTTTATTATATAATTTAGTATTTTATTAGTAAAAAAGTTTTTTTAGAGCAGTAGCATGCTCCCTGGCTACCCAGAGGTGAACACTAGAAATCCAAGTCTGTAGTTTTTTTTACTTAACACCAGCTACATCATTGGTGTCGAAAGAGGAACAGATTTTGTGGTAGAAGTTTGTCGGTCAATAAAGGACACACTGAGGAATTTATTGCGTCAGTTGATTACATTTACCATCACCACTGATTGGACAACCGATGTGGCGAATTTCCCCTTCAAGTTCAAATTGAATAGTTTAATGTTCTACTACTAAACAATTTGACTATTGAGAGAGCACATATCAACCCCCCTCCTCTGCTGTTTAGAGTCGCCTTTATTGAACTAAATCAGTCTGAAACGTTGAGCCATAGAGTATACTGTCATGATGCACTCAAGTAAAACTCAATTCTTGCTCATGAATGCAAAGGACATTTGTCCAAATCAGACTTGTCTCACCTCTCTGTTGTTACTCTCCCTGAGGAAACTTAATAAAGGTGATCAGTCTTACCTAATGGACCATTTGGAAGTGATGTGAGCAATTGTAGTAAAACGCAGTGGCTTTTTCTCAGGAAACATTTATTAAACAAGGAGGGTTTACAGCAGTGGCATCCTGACTTTACCGTGAAAATCAAGCTGTGGAAGACATGTTGTTGTGTCAAATACAAGGAATATTTGCACAAACTTTCTGATGTCAACACCACCAACAATATCAAATATAAATAGCAAAGAATTTACTTAGGATCATTAACAACAAGTGGGTAGAGCACTTAACTCAAAATTTAGAAGATAATAAAATGCACAGGCATGCTCAGGGAAACAGTACCTATTTGATTATCCACACATCTAAATGCCTTCACATATGTCCACCAGATGCTGATTGAACTACGTGTGCACCTCTTGAAATGCACATTATGCAAAACAGAGATCCCCAGGTATTCTCTTACTCAGTCTACAATGTAATCTTCCCCCACCATTTCCACTGGTGTGCTTCACTCCCCATGCAGCTTGTTAAAAGCCATGTAGCAGACTAAAAATACATTGTAGACGGCTTTTGTTAAGCACTAATGACTATACAGTGACCAAACCTCTTACTATAATAGAAGCAATGGAAATTAATTCTTAACAGCTCATTATCCTAACCACCTGGTAGAGCATAAGGCATGAGTTGGAATATCTTGGTGGAACAAAATCTCCAGGGGGGTTTTGAGTAAGAACCACCTCTCCTTTTAAACTACTCAGAGACTAGTTGTACCTCTATTATACACACTGTACAATAGTATCATTCCAACTCGTAATGGAACAAGTTGAATACCAGGTACATTTGTCAAATATGGACAATGCCTCGGGCCCTTTAGGCTGGAATATTCGGATGGGTTTGATTTGCACAGCAGAACAGTTGCACAGTGAATTTAAACTTTATTTACTGGTTGCTGTATCATTATCAAACTGCAGTATGTGCAGTCAGAAATGCCTTGGGTACTTACTTTTATGATTTGGGGGTGCCTAGGAATCCATAAAATCCCACCATAACCTGGATCCCCCGAGACCTTCTCCATTCCTAACATGGATCTAGTAAGGGAAATCTGGCTACAGCCCCTGTTCATTCCTATGAAACTTGCTCGATGGCGCATGAAGCAAAAAAATGATTGACTTCCTGGGTCTAAAATTAGCAGCATCTTTCGTATTATGGGGGCCCATAGAGCAGGCGCACCAGTGACTTCCGGCGATCGAGTGACTAACTTCCAGTTTAACGCTCCGGCTCTTCTAGGCTTTAAAAATGTCATTGGACCGAATGGATCAAATTCTGATATCAAAATTAATCATTTCACAGGGGCTACAACGCTCCAAAAAATGTATCCAACGTTTTACAGCCGCAGCTTTCACAATGTAAGCTTAAGCTGGGGAAAAGTCTTTTTGGGCCCTGGTGTGTCACATGACATTGTAATTACTTGGTTTCGCTACTATGTCAAATTGGCTTCACCATCTGGCGCTCTTCCTCTGGGCTTGATCCCTCCACCCTGTCCCGTGCCCTTTGCTCCATCTCAGCTGCTCTTTTGTCCATTCCCACATTTAAACTCAGCACTGTCGGTGCCAAAGCCTTCAGCTGCTCTGCACCACGACACTGGAACTCTCTGCTGCCTCACATCTGAATCTATTCAAGTCAAAACTGAAAACGCATCTGTTTGGATCAGCTTACTTAACATAATCTCACCATATTACTACCATATTACTACCATATTTATTAGTCTATGTCTCCCCACTTGATTTTAACCTTTGGTTTTAACTTTGAATTATATTTGTGGTTATATATGATGTATTGTAAGGTGTCCTCGGGTGTTTTGAAAGGCGCCAATGAATAAAATGTATTATTATTATTAGAGCCCAGGCAGGGTTTTTCCTGCATATCGAAGTTTTTGCCACCCCTTAAATGAGGAGAATCACCAGTATCAAATTGATGAATGATAATTGAGAATAAGATTAAGAATTCACTTCCTATCTGAGTGTGTTTAATAACAATGTATCATAACACAACTGTTGAACAAGCAGAAAATGAAAATATTGTCATGATTAACTTTTCACCTTGCCTATATCGCCCAACCCTAACTGTGCGCTGACTGATCATGCTTACTGTTTGTAGTCACCTCCCAAAGGCCCATTCTGAGCCTGGCAGGGTGGGTGGAACAGAAGGCTGTAGGATGCAATGAATAAATAAGGGTTATGTGGAGCAACATGGGTTGTAACAGGGTTGAGGTTTGTGTGCAAAATAAACCCAATTGATGGTTAATTTGGTACACCTAGCTAAAGCTAATGCAGTCTAATACAACAGTCCCGCAATAATGCCTACTTGCTGAAACTATTTTAGAAAGGTGTTGATCTGTATGGTCATTTGGAGTGCAGCAGTTTGTGGTGCTGTTGAGGTGTTTTTATTATGGGCTTAACAATAGAAACATCTCTGCATGCACTCTGAATGCAAGACAATACATTTGACTGTTCACTAAAACTCTAATGAGTCAGCCTTTAAAATTCACATACAACATCAAAGAGTTGCAGAAAGCACAAGGACTGGTACGCTGCTTGTTGCCGGAGCTGGATTCGTGCTGTGTGAGCTCTAACAAGCAAAACAGACAGCAGCAGGCATTCAGCAAGAAACTGTACATTACAAACAGCAAACACAAGCTTAAAATGAACAGTCAGATGACATTACATACAATAGCAAGCTCTAAAAGTGGTCAGTTCCTATAGGTCAAGAGGGGATCATCACTCCTACCTGCCTCATTTAAGCTCTAATTTTCCAGTCATCCTCTTGGCAACTGAATGACTGTCCTTAAGTCCTCTTATGTGATTTAGTCATTTGCAGTTGACAGCTTCACCAGCCTTTAAATAGAGTTGATCAGGTTTTTGATTATGGCCTGTGGAATGTTGGTCCACTCCTCTTCAAAGGCTGTGCTGAGTTGCTGGATATTGGCAGGAACACACTTGTCGTACATGTCGATTCAGAGCATCCCAAACATGCTCAGTGGATGACATGTCTTGTGAGGTCATGCAACAGCTGGGGTGTTTTCAGCTTCCAGGAATTGTGCACAGATCCTTGCAACATCAAATCACTGCTAGATGAAGGTGATGCCGTTGGATGAATGGCATGGCAATGAGCCTCAGGAGCTTGTCGCGCTATCTCTGTGCATTCGCATTGCAATCAATAAAATGCACCGGTGTTCCTTGTCCGTAATTATGCCTGCCCATACCATAATCCCACTGCTACCATGGGGCGCTCTGTCCACAATGCAATCAGCAAACTGCTTGGCCACACGACGCCATACATGCTGTCTGCCATCTGGTACAGTGTAAACAAGGATTCATCCATAAGGAGAACACTTCTCAAAGAGCCAGATGCCATCAAAGGTGAGCCCAATCAAGTCAGTTACGATGACGAACTGCAGTTAGGTCAAGACCCTGATGAGGACAAAATGCACACAGATGAGCTTCCCTGAGACAGCTTCTGACAGTTTGTGCAGAAATTCTTTGGTTGTGCAAACCAACTGTTGCATCAGCTGTCCGGGAGGATGGTCTCAGACAATCATGCTAATGTGGAGGACCTGGGCAGATGTTTATAACATGGTCTGCCTTTGTGAGGCTGGTAGGCTATACTACCAAATTTTCGGAAAAATGGCATTGGAGATTGATTATGGCAGCCTGGTCTCATTCTCAGGATGTCAAATACCGCCATTTTGTCACATCACTTGGCGCCTTATCCAGATGCAGAAGGTACCCTGCATGAGATGTAAATGCACAACACAACATACTTTTCAAAGTGAGACATACCCCAGAGGGG
Source organism: Hollardia meadi (assembly GCA_037974645.1). Classification (NCBI taxonomy): domain Eukaryota; kingdom Metazoa; phylum Chordata; class Actinopteri; order Tetraodontiformes; family Triacanthodidae; genus Hollardia; species Hollardia meadi. Next base: position 9,879 of record JBBPCS010001771.1, read on the forward strand.
TCAGAGTTGAGTGGCGGGTCACAATCACACACCACCTACACCCATGTGACCAGGGTTCGTGTCCTGTCACAGATCTTTTCCCAAATCTAACCAGGTAGTTTTTGCATCTAAATGTAACCAAAATGCCGTTTCACATTAACCACGTGTTGGAGAGGCTTTGCCAAAGGAAGGCTTTTCATGTATCACACAGATGCTGAGGGGGTACCTTGTGGGTCTGGTTGAGAAGCAGAGGAGCCCGACAAATCGGCGTCTTTGGATGAGAATGTGCTGGTTATAATAGTGAAACATTCAAATAACGTGCAACAGCTCTGGTGGACATTCCTGCAGTAAGTATGCCAACTGTACATTCCCTCAAAACTAAAAATAGAAGGTTTTATAAAATAGTTCCTATTTTTGTTCACTGCAGTATGATTTGTGCCACAATATTTCTGTTTGTCCTAACTTTTGACCTCGTTAACACCTAACCCCTTTCCTCCAGCACCATCAGTGACACATCCTGTTAGTAGAGTAGGAAAGAAGCAAGCTACTGACCTGGTTTCAATACCGATGTCTCTGGACTTGCCTCTCTCCACTTGAACAATCCCCAGAGGACACTCCATTGCTATTTTGGTGCAGCACCAAAATAATATTCTATTTTCCCCTTATATGGTCCATTGATGCGAGAACCTGGTAGGCTGGTAGTGAGCTGCTGCAGAGAGAGCTGCTGTAAATTATTTCTGTGCCTTTCATCTGCATGGTGCCAATCATGTCTACTGTAACTCTGGCTGAGCCTTGCAGTCTTGCTTCATGGTTGTTTATGGATGTTGGTGTCAACAGCACCATGGTCTCACTGTTTGTTAAATAAAATATACTGTACAGGAGGGAACTTGTTAGTGCCAGCTTTTCACACACAGACACACATATTCACACACGCATACAAAGTTTGTCAGACATACAGTATGTATGAACACGGACACATTCACAACAGATTAGCGCCCTGGGAAATGTTGAGTTGATCATTAGCATGAAAACCTGGGTTGAGAGCTGAATCAAACTCTGCCAGAGGTTAAAGTTCTGGGTTTATCTGTGTGTCATGTCATCTACCATATTGAGCACAGAACGTGAACATAAACAGGGCATTCCCATGTGCTAGGCTCAGTCTGAACCACTTCCTATGGGTATAGATTAACATAGGATGTTATATGATTAGATGAAACATCCCTGTGAATGTCATTGATCAAGATCAGCTCTTCTGGTGCTCCGCTGCTTGCCTTTATTGCTCATTCTCTTACAAGACAGATAGTAGTGATTGAAGCATCATTTCAAGCTGAGGGAATTTGTCAATTAGGTGTCATACAGCAGGAGAACTGTTATCAGTGCATTTAGAGCTCATTTTAGGGGGCTCAGACTTCATTGTAAACTTTTCAAAAGGCTCCAGGTTTAAATCACTTCAGTTTGTGTGAGAGTGCACTTCTAAAAATACCCAGCACACTACCACTTTGCACTAGATGGACACGGCTTTCACATTACTTTCACTTAAATTTGGGCTTCAAGACACTACATCGTGCTAGCCCCAAACAGATTCAGCAGCTTGTCATATGTCTGCCCTTGCCACTACAGAATATACAGCATGATGGGAACGCTGCATGGAATGTAGCCCAATAGGTGCTGTGCTCATAAACTTTATTTCACAAACTGACCAAAGAATTCCAGTGTTTGAAGATGGATATTACTTGTTTATGGGTTTATTTTCCCTATATTTATTCAAGAGCGAGATCTACAATTGCTCTGCTTCTGCTCAAACTGTATGCTTGCACTCAGATATATTGTTGCTTGCGCAAATTTCCTGTGCTCCTGCTTCAGCCCATTAGCTTTACTTTTAACAGCATCCTGTATGGGCGGTTAGTCCTTAACCGGGTTTATCTACTCCCGCCATTCGTTGCGTTGTGCATGTACTTTTCTTGCTTTATTTTCGACTTTTTGGAAAAAAAGATAGCTATTAAGTATACCAGTGCTGTACTTTTTTACTATAGTAGCTACAATGTAGGCCTTTTTAGCACACCGCCCGTGACGTCACCTTCATGGAGCCGGAGTACAGCGGATCGGTGGCCAACATGGACCGCCACAGTGAAGGACTTCAAGTAAGTTTTGGATTTTAATGGTGGGATTACCGGAGCCAACTTTTTTGTGCTTTGGTTTTATGGTGGGAGTAGATAAACCTGGTTAAGGACTAATTATTTTTTGAGGGAAAGCATTACAAAAATGAAAGTGAAACGAGTAAGTGATGCTCTCAATGTGAATGATCTCGCTCCTGAATAAAGATAGGGGGAAAAAAACCATACTTGTTCACAACAGCAAAAGCTTGTAAAAGACACTTTGTACCTTAGCTAGACGCTGAGTCAGATAATTGTTGCATATTAACACAGAGCTAAGACATGCATAAAGCAGGTCACAGAGGTGTGTATGGACACTGCAGATACCCTATTTCCTGATCCCTTTGGCATGAACTGTGTCATGTCATTTATTCACGTGTGGCACTTTTCTCCTAACAATAAAGATAAGAGTTCTATTTCATTATCCAATGGTGATGGCAGGTAACCAACTTAAGTTTTATACAAATAAAGACCAAATACAAGACCAAAAACTTGATAAACTAAGGTGTCCCCCTGCCCATAGTCAGCAAACTGTCAAGACCTTCTTAATTAAACTCAACAAAACTTAAAAGATTCAACTCACTAACAACGAATACAACTACTAATGACAAGGGGAACGAAGGAATAAAAGAAAAAAAAACTATTCTAACAACTCATTCTTACCCTCCTTCCCAATCAGCCTAGTTGCTTGAGTCCCATGAGTCCAATTAGCTTCAACATTTTTACATGTAGCAGGGTGATTACACTGCCACTCAGCCTGGCCTCAATAAGAAAGTGAAGCTCAAAGGAAGGACCCGGGTTAAAACAAACACAACCACCATAGTGCTGTCTATATGAATACCTAAATAATGCTGCTTAAATGCAATGAGCACTGACATGGGTTGAGCAGAGAATTACTTACATCAGAATGGAAATACGTATTAGATTTAATTCAACAAGTTCTCACACCCAAATGACAATCTAGGTTTTGTCATTGCCTTCGCAAACAGCACTTATGAGTCGTTTGATTTTCAAATCTGGTGACTCCTATCCATGAGGTGACCCCCTCCCTACACATACCATATGACTGCTGCAAATGGGATCATCAAGTCATAACAACATTTTAAGGGGGACATTATTAGAGTGTAGAACTGGGTTCAAAATTGTGCAGCATCCACTCTACATCCACTCAACTGACAAATGAAACGCAAAATTGCCTATGTTATATTTTGGTCGAGAGAAAGAGAGAAAGACACGGACCTTAATTTCTCTTTGAAGCTATTGCATCTGCTGTTTACTCAGGGCTCAGATTTAATGTTTAGCATTTAAATTTATTTTACAACCACAACTAAAAGAAAAACTGATTTTTAATTTCAATTGAGCTTCTGTCATTTTTAGTGAGCTTTTTATTTTCCCTCTTCTCAAGCGACATAATTAAGCAACTGTCATAAGTGTTTTATTTAACTACATCATGTGTAACATGTTGCTAAATCCAGTTTAAAGTGTCTGTACTGTTGTCTAATGAATTAGTCTCATGTTCTAAAACAAATCCAAAAGCAAGCTCTTGGTTATGACAGTATTCCTTGCTAATATAGCCGAATCTTAGCACAGAGAAAATGTAACCATCAGGGGCTAATGCTAATGTTAAATTAACACTTTGGCTGAGGAGCTTAACTTATTTTGTGATAGATGGTAACGTTAAAACGAGTAGTCCCAGAGCCCTAACGGCACTATGTTATACAAGTAACAAGCATGCTAGCTAACTACACTAGCTAGTAACAACCAATTTACACTTGTCTGATATTTTGATAGAATCCAGGTGCAGTTCAAGATGCTTTCATTTGCATTTTCCTGGTATGACTGCATGCACCTTGTTAGAATAAAATGTTGGCATTGTAAGCTACATGTCTGCAAACCGTGGATATATTGGGTTTGCACGCCTTATACATATTATATCATTTTAATAAATATACAGTGGAAACTGCATATAATGATCACGTCTGTCTGGGGTCAAATTAATCACTATAAGCAGATGATTACTATAACTCTTTTTTTTTTTAAATTTCGCTTTATTTATCCACTTAACGAGGGCGGCTTCCACCACAGATGCTTTTCCCGGGCGAAGTCGTTTTCTCTCTCCCTCGCCAGCAGCCGTGATTGTTTCTCGTTGTTTAAGTAGACTACACAAGGAAGCCTGAGGAACACCAAGTTTCGCTGCTGCATCTTGTTGGCTGGTTTTTGGCAGTTTGTCATAAGGTTCGTTTTTCACTGAGAGAAAAGGACTGTCTTTTTCCCGTCATGATTTCAGTGTGCTCGGATCCCGGGCCTTGGGTCCAAGCCAGCAGCGGAAGTAGATGAGTTGCGTGAGGCAAAGTATCATTTTTTTTTGAATATATAAAAAATAACGTATTTTTTTGTTTCCATATGTTTTCATGTATGAAAAGACACAAAATGAACACTGTAAGCGGACTACTTGATTACTATAAATGGATTATTTAAACAGCATTTGTATAGGAATGATTCT
>JBBPCS010001772.1:0-14513 GCA_037974645.1 Hollardia meadi
ATGTTTTCAGACACTTAGAGTAACAATCTCAGACTGTGAGAGGCAAGAAAAAACACTTTCACTGGACGTAACTTTGATGCTCAGAGTTGCCCCTAAGGATTACGTTGCAGCCATTGCAGGTGTGGCTATTGGCTGAGACTATTTACTGGACCAATTCCAAAACTTTTGGGAAGTATGAATCATTTACACATCCAAATATATAAACATAAGTCCCAGATTTAAAAATACCGGAATTCCCCTTTAAGCACTTCTCACAGGTGAGCTTGCCCGCCCAGGGCAAGAAAGGGGGGATGCAGAGTGGGCATAGGGACCATTCTTCCTTTTACAAGCCAGCGTTGAAGGTAAAATAGTTATAATGCTGCTTTAAAGTTGTACCGCACAGACCACAATCAATGACCTTGATATCAAATCTGGCACCTCCCTCTTCCTTCACTCAATCACTTGAAGACATCCAGCAGGAGCCTGAGCTCTGCCCGCGGACAGTGCAGCCGTCCGTCCATCCCACTGAGCTGTGCTGCTGTCAGTGGCCCCTGGTGGAGCTGCTGCTGCTGCTGCTGCTGCTGCTGCTGCTGCTGCTGCTGCTGCTGCTGCTGCTGCTGCTGCAGAGCATGTGCTCGGCTCCTCCACAGGACAGAAGGGACGCTTTCCAGCAACGCACAGGTTGCGGACATGGATCACTGAGCGCACTGCTCCGACACAAGAGGTAAGCTTGCAGTTTTGTTAAAGAAAACTTGCGTTTTTGATTCAGTAACATCTCAGTTTTTTTTGTGTGCAGCTGTTTGTATGATAATGACATTTTAGTGTAAAATTGCGCAAGCTGTTTGGCAAGCAAGTAGCCTCCAGTCTCCACTCCAAGGCGCACCTCCAGTCGCACAATAACTTAAATTGGCACTCAAATAGACAGTTCTGTCATCTTTTATTATAGGAACCTGCCGTTAAATTTCACACATTAAAACGCCTGTTTAACTTCTTTTTCTTTTTTTTTAAATGCCATTACTTTAAATTTCACACATCGTATTTTTATTCCAATTATAACCTTTCGTGTGGATGTGTAACAACATTGTTATAATGCATATATCAAACTTTATGTGTTTATTTGATACGAGGATGGCTACTTATTGAATTCCTTCCGCGCAGTGCATAGCGCACCGCTCTGGGTGCTCTTTGGAAATATCGATTTAGCAGAGGAATCTGGGTTTTATAAGAAACAACGAGCTGCATGTGGGAGTAGGTGCTTGACACAGTTACGGGCTCTGAGGCTGTGTATTTCTCCCACGCTCCTGAGGGAGTCCTCGCTGCAATCCGCTGGAAACATCTCACCAGGCATCCTGCACATCAAAGTGCGGTTGTCAATTTGGATGTTGTGTGTGTTTGCCATTTTGCATTTGTGTTTTTTACGAGCCAAATATGCCTTGAAATATCTTTAAAACGCCATAAACCCGTCTGACTGCGCGTCAAGGACCATTAAATGCAGATTTAATTGTTCTGTCTCTCCCTCCGTAAAAATTTAGGGAGAAATCACTCACTTAAGCAACATTTAGGACTTGTTATTGGTCTATTAAACAACTATTCAGTCATTTTGCACATTATAGCCTACTTATTTAAATATTTTTAGGCCTACACTTACAAGATTTTGTTCCATGCCGTTATGTTTGATCTATTTCATCCATTTTGAATTCCAATTTGAAGAACATTTGGATTGTTGTTTGGCAAAAATAAGCAATTTATAGTCATCACCTTTGAGTTTTGAGACATTGTGTTTGGCATTTTTCACTATTTTCTGTTATTTTTTGTTTTTCGGCCAAATTATTCATCTATTGATGCTGAAGTTGTGTTTTTGTAAAGAGTTTGGGGTTTGACATCCACAGGCAAAACAACTAAAAATGGAGATGTACAGAGGGACAAACTGTAAAAGTGAAACTAAATGCAGTGAGACACAGCAGGCGAGTTGGAGGAGGGAGGGTTCGGTTGCAAGAGTGTGGAGGTGGAGAAAGCAAAGAGAAACGGAGAGAAGTCTTGATGAAAGGGTTTGGGTCTAAGCTGTGTCTCTGCCGCAGCGTCCCCCTTGTTCTGCTGTGGACGGCTTTGATTGTGAACATGAAGGAGGGAAACCAAATCCTGCTGGACACATGGAGACAGGAAGTCTATGTGTGTGTGTGTGTGTGTGTGTGTGTGTGTGTGTGCGTGTGTGTGTGTGTGTGTGTGTGTGTGTGTGTCAATACATCATCACCTCCCAGTCTTGCTGCTGCTAACTCACACACAAATAGATAAATTGGCTTCTAATTGGCTTCTTCTGCAGTTAAGTAACCTCATTATTTTTCACCAAGTGGCTTTCTGTTCAGTATCTGTCATCTGTCAGTTGAAACACATACCTTTTCTCTTGTCTCTGTTTCTCCCCCAAGCTTACGTTTCCAATGCCTGGCTATTTCAGGTCTGTGTTTCTACTTGGCGATAAATAATTCAGGTAACAGGACAACACAAAGGTCCTCAGTGAAAGCCTGCATGCTACGCTCAAACTTGAATTGCCCATCTACCGTTTGGAAAGTCTGCCTCTATAATGGATTTGTTTCCAAATACCAAGAGTATTCTGGTCAGTGGCTGAAATGGCAATAAGCGCTCACTGTGTGTGAAGTGATCTCTCAAGATATCTCTTTGGCCGTCATTTAAAGGTATACATACATTAAAGATGAGGCCCTGCTAGTCTCCTGAAGAGTTTTTGCTTGATCTTGCTCTCCCTCAGATCTTCTCTTAAAAGCTCTCTGTATTTCTCCATATTTCATGGAACCCTGCTCACTTTTCCCAGCTGCCCCTCAATTCAATTATGAAATAAGCCAAAATATTTATGACTTGGACAGAAATGATAATTGGATTTCTGCATTGAAAGTATAGATGCAGCTTTAACAACAGCCATAATTAAGGGCTGTAAAGAACCCGGACAGAGGGTCAATAAACAAATCAGAGTGAAGCAGACCCCTGACTCTGCTCGTGCCTTCACTGTGTTAACACAGAGGTGTGGGCTGAGACAGTGTGGACATCGTATGTGTATTTGTTTGTGCAGATCACGTGACATACAGTATTTTATATGCTTTATTGTCTAGAACTGGCAACCAAGTTTTTAATATTTTGGAGGGCATTAGCAATTAAAGTTAAGCAGAAATGTGAATTATTACTATTATTATTATTATTATTACTATAGCATTTAAGATGTTGACACAAGATGTTTTTTTCCCACATATTCCACGTAGTGTTGGTTATCAACCATTCACAATTTAAGACATCGGTCCCTTCACAACATTGAACATTGGGAGAACCCATCATGCTGCTAATTTTGTATTGCACTCCTTATAAAGTGGAATTATGCAAGCTGGAATAACTATCTTATGTCAAGACCTGCCTGAATTTTAGTTTCCTAATACAAACAGCAGGATGTACAGATTGTGGATACAGCAACACAACACCTCTTCAATTTAATGGAATAATAGAGCAGTCATGGAACAATACAACCTGATGCTCAGGCCGACCTGATATCACACCAAAATGTAATCCAACACCACAAACTATGATATGATACTATATTTATGATCACACATTCAACCTCATTAGATACCATAGATGTATTATACAACTAGATATCAGAATCAAAGATGGTGTCGATTAAGTCCAGTGAGAATTGTTCACCTGGCAAATGTGCCAAAAAAAGTTTTTAGCTCCCTGGTTCACTTCCTGGTCCATTAACCTTCCATTGTGAAGATGTCACAGACTTTTAAATCGCTCGTCTCACCTTGAGGAAGGTTTAAGGCTTACAAATATAAAACCTACACAGATCAAATTAATAAAGAGTCACAATGGACCTTGTTTGCAGTTCCACGTGTCCTGTCAACAGTTGTGGGAAAAATGCTTTGAGGGCCGCATTGGAAAATTTGGCCACAAGGCAAAATTGGAAGCAAGGCTGAGCAGTGCTGTCGTAAATAAATCTAAATAATACATTAATGATAGATACACATGAAAGTAATTATTAAAATCTCAATTAATCGTCCACTTAGTCTTTTCTGGCTCTTTATCAGTTTGCTCAGTTGTCATAGAGATGCATTTGTTGACGTGATGTGTTTGAACGATCTAGAAAAGATAGTAAATATTGGGATTGTTTTGTCAAATGACCTCATATATTATTACAATTATAAACCCAACATGGTTAATGAAAATAAGAGATTATTTTTTACAAAGGTACAGGTGCTTGTGTATGTTGTTGGGCCAGTGAGGGATCATGTTAAATTTCTCCAATGTGATCATTTCAAAATTAATCTAAAACATAGGCATACAGTAGGGCTGCAGAATTAGGAATGTGCAATCATTTTTGTCACTGTTTTTGTTTTCATAACCATAAACAAAACCATTTATTTACATTTATAATGTCCATGACACTTTACACGATGAAACTATTCTTGAAATATAACAAACATAATGTCACTGCAGTAGTCGTCTTCACATTTAGTCATTTGTTTATATCTCAAAGAGTTAGCGTGTTAAAGGCAGGCAACCAGCTGGAAGTGAGATGCAGTAGGGAATTGTGTATTCGATTTGTATTTATTTTACATTTAATGCGCTGGCAGAGAAAATAATCCCTAACATGTAGAGTCTTGTAACATACTCGTACCTCAGCGCTGCTTTGGATGAAACTTTCATCCTCTCTGTATTCATCCACAGCTACAAGACCACTTAGACTCAGCAGGTGTCCCGTTGTACAACTGTTTGTGTGTGTGTGTAGTAATATAGATGTATGTGTCTTGCTGTGTTGGGTATGAGCAATGGCTGAAAAGTGTTCTGCTCTGACATGACATTTTGTCGAGATGACTTGAGAGAACACTCAAATCACAGCTTGATGTCTCAATAGGGAGTCTATTTACACTCGTTGGCACGGCACACATGCTGGTGGGTCTTCGTTGTATAGAGGGACTATAGTATATGGTCTGTGTCCTCATGTTGACTGAGAAGCCTGACTCCCAGGCTTCAAGGCTGTTGTTGCTATTCTTATGCGCTGCTTTGTCCGAAGTAATGTGCTGTCGAATCAACACACAAACTTTGTTGTGACATTGTCATGACAAGTGATTGAAGCTGCATTTTTGTCATAAAAGGAGGAATGATCAGACTCCTGGAGGCCAAACACCTACCGATCTTTGTTATCGCCGGGTGATCACAAAAGTCTCCTGAAAGTATAATGGGATTACAAACTCATTACATATATATTAGAATAAAATCTGATAATTAAATGCCCACCCTGATCATTAGTTTTTTTTTCTGTCCAGCCCCAGTGGTGTCTGAGTCTCTCAACAGCAGCACATGACTTCACACGTTCCCCACAGTTTTCCTCGGTTGAGTTGACGGTCTGATTAGATTTTCAGGCACCTTGATGCATAACTTTGCATCTTAATGAAGAAAAACGGATTTACTTCAAACTGCTACAACCCTGTGATGCTTTAAGATATGGAGTTCATGTCAAACTCATGTGTTATCAAAAAGAAATATGTAGATCTGCTGTTACCTAAATAACATAGGTTTAATGCTACAGTAATAATGAAAGTTTTTAGTGGCTAACGTCCTGAGCTCCTGATAAGGGACATTGTAGATAAAAATACTGGAAAAGGCAAATAAAAGTGTGTTTTGGAAGCAAAATAATCTAAACCTGACTAGGCAATGTTGTAGTCGATTGCTAGTTGCATTGCCAGAGGTGTGGCTCCAGGGATGTGTGCTCGTCCTCTCCTTTGGTCCAGACTGAAATATCTCAACATCAATTGGATGGATTGATAATAAAATTGGTACAGGTCTTCATGTCACCCTCAGGATGAATTATAACTAACTTTAGTGCTCATATGCAAATGTTAGCATACAACACGCCTAACTAAGATGGTGAACATGGTAAACATTAAATCTGTAACAATCAGAATTTTACCATAATGACTTTGAGCATTTAGCTTAAAGCACCGCTGTGCCAAAGTGTTCTCACAGATACTAGCATGGCTGTTACATAATGTATCACTTTTTTTTTCTTGAAAAGAATACATTTTAAAAGCATCTGTTTTACAATAGAGTAATCGTTGTTTTCACTGGTTCTGCTTAGGTTGCAACATGGAGCAGAAGTGTAACATTGCCTGCATGTTTCCTGATTTTATTTAAAGTCAAGAGAAAAAGGAAAAATGCATTTTAACCCTTTTGAATCACATTCCTGGTCATATTGTCCACCTATTTAACAATATATGCCCCCCCCCCCCAAAATCTAAAAATCCAATTGCTTGAATTCCTAAATCCAATGATATTTTCTTCCTGTAAAACAAAATATGACGTGCATATACCAGAGTTTCTGATGGTGCTGGTCGACGTGTCCTGGAAGATTTCATTGTCTTGGACAAATATTTTCTGTGTGTAAAAGCAATTAATGGAGAGTGCCGATGCCATGCATCACCAAACTGTGATGCAGTGTCGGTATTTGGCGACCTGGGAATAAGACTCAACAATCAACTATCTGTCTCCTTTAATTTGATTCTAATTGTGCTTGTGTTCACAGAAAGCAAAGCAAATTTTCATGTTTGACTGCAGGATCATTTGTGTTTATTCGCCCCAAACAGCCAGAATACCTTATTGCTCACTAGCTAGTTAGCCACGTTGGGTGTGTGTGTCTGTGTCTGTGTTTGTGTTCAGTTCATCCTCTTAGTGACCTAACACTCACCAGACACAACAGACACCAGTTATTTCCCTTCAGTGTCTTCTTTTTCCCCCTCTCCTCTCCACATGATCAATTCCTCTCCAGTCAGCAGTCAACAAGGATGAAGAGGTACCAATTATAGTACATTACACTGCAGCTCGCTACTGCAGACAGGCTGAGAAACAAGAGTGAAGATAAATCCACTTTTTAAAGACTTCTTTTTTTGATAGAGACAGAGCAGACAGGAAAGAGGGTAGAGAGAGAGAGAGGGGATGACACACAGCAAAGGGCAACAGGCGGGAGTCGAACCGGTGGCCGCTGCAGAAGACTGATAGCCTCAGCACATGGGGTGGCTGCTCTACCAACTGAACTACAAGGGCGCCCCATAAAACCACTATTTAATCCGAAAAGTTAAAAAAATAAATAAATTAGATAGTCCTTCTACTGCTGCTTAAACACACTGGGATCAGAGCAGAATCCAGTTGTTTATTCCTCCAGAAGCCTCAGCACCATCCCCGGCTCTCTCCTCCAGAGCTTCCTGGGTCCCAGTATAGCTGAGCAGCTTCTCGTCTGCCCCTCTGCAGACATAATGATCGGTGAGATTGAAATATGTTGAATGTCAACAGATTTTTCTGGTAAAAAAAAAAGGTAATTACCGGATAACGACTTGTAGCAGCACAGAACTAACATTTAATTAACTAGCTGTTTCAATGTTTGACATGCCAACTTTTCAATGTTTAAACCACATTCAAAATGTTTTATCCCCCCTGCCTATCCTGTTTCACTTGGAAATATGTCCTGATACGAAAACTATAGTTTCATCTGGATTTTAATCATGGTTTTTTTTTGTAGTGTGGTTGATAAAAATGTATTTTGCTACAGTATGCCCATAAAAATCCTGTATTCAAATGTATTCCCCGTTACAATTTGTGTACTTTTATTCTGCATTCCTGTCTTCTCACTATGTGTCATTTTGACAACCTGTGAGTTTGTCCCACAGGAATAGCAAGATTATCTTCACTGCCATTCATCTTTTTAATCTTTGTGCTGCTGCTTCTGGGAAATGCTTGACGTGACTATAGCTGTTCAATTGCACATGCTATCCAGTCTCTTGTCACATATTTTCTGGTTTCCTATACCAGAGGGGAAGAGGTTGTGGAATGTCACTTAGATCTGTGTGTGTGGAAAGTGGTACGTCTGGATGTGGTACCAGTTTGTGAATTTACCTCCCTGCTGAGAGTTTCATGTACTGTTAAAGTGAAATATTATATTATATTATCCGATCACTCTCTGGTGTCTGGGAGTTTTTTTGTGATGATTGCACTTTTACTCAATCAGCATTGTTTTGTTATGTTCCCCAGAATCACTTTCTACCGCCCCCCCCAGGGACCTGGCCTAAATTGTTGCATTCGAGTCTGACTGTTAAGGTGGAGAAGTCAATAGTGTTCAGCAAATTTTGAAATGGTGATCCACGTTATAAAGGATTTCTCCATGTGTGGTTGTTGAACATTGGTGTTAAAAGATGACACAGAAGTTCTTACTTTTTAGGTCTGTTAGCAAAACCTGATGTCTACCATCTTGCATCTAAATCACTGAAACGTTATAACCATGATTATCCTGAAAAATGTTGGCATTAAACAAGATAAAAACAACAACAAAACACTCATCCATTAACACTGTGACACAAGAAATAACCTATTAAATATTGTAAATCTTTACATACAAATAGACAAAATGAGATCAAACAAAAGAGACACTCCAGGCTGAAGCAAAAACAAAGGGTTGGGATTAGAACCCATTTGTGACGTGCTATGCCGAATTAAATGAATATTTACATAGTGCATATAGTTATATTTTGCATTGAATACCAGGCATCAACTGTAGCCAGATATGACCAAGAATATCAGTTTATTATCAAACAACAAAATGTGCTCAGAAGCAAACGGTATGGGGTACAGAGCTTTCATACAGCTGAGTGTTTCGGAGTGCATTTCTGACAAATAGTTCAGTATACATCCTGATTAAAGCAAAAGTTTGACATTTTGGAAATTATGCTTACGCTGTCTTGTTAAGAGTTAGATGAGAAGATGGATACCACTCCTGTTCTCTACAGCAAATATTAAGCTGGAGCTAGCAGCCTGTTAGCTTAACCAGGACTCAATTGACACAGATCTCACACCACACATGCCTTACGCTAACTTTTCTCCTTTGCTTCCTCCAATGTAAGTTTATACAAGTTTAAATAAGCTGATGCGCAGATCTTAACAAGGCAGCACTTTTAGGGATCGATCATCATCTGTTTGAACTGATTGTGTGCAGCAACAAATATTACGATGCGCGATCTGGTGGAGCAGCTAATTTTCAAATAGCACTAGCGTCGCACGATGCAACTGTTAGAGAACCGTGCGTCTGACACTGAGCTTACAGAGAGTAAGTGCATCTGTGTTAATGCTAATAAATGTAATAATACATACACACAGTAGGGCTTATAGCATGCATCAATACTACTACCGCTCCTGCTTTATGTTGTAATGTAAATATGTAAGCTAACGGTGTGCATTTAACTATCATGCTCACTGGTATAACCTGATATAAAAAGAGACAGAAAAGTAGAGGCCAAATTATGCTCACGAAAAAATGACAAACTACTTTTATTTCAGTCAGGAGAGAGTGAATGAAGTAAAAATAATGTTTATCACAGCAAATGATATGTGAAAATTAAGTCTTGTCAAAAGTCTTTGGTGCTTAGACTCTGTGGGGGAGATTTTGCGATCAAAGGGCGTCAGCCCTGAGCAGCAACAGCAGGAAGATAAATCCCCCATGGAGTCCAGACATTGGTGGTGGTGGTGGTGGTGGTGGTTGAGGACTCTGAGACTGAAAGGCTGTTGAATCTGTGAAGACTGGGGTGGTGATGGGGAAGTGGAGGGGCGCACATAACAGCTACATGAACAAACTAAAGGCAGAGACAGACATTTAAAAAAGGGCAGCAGCAAGATGATAGGCTAACGATGAAGGTGTGTCGCTGTCCTGTTGGATAGATGAGACCAGCTGATGAGAGCAGATTGATAGGAGATGGCAGATCCCTATCTCCTAACATCTTTAATGTGATACAGTTTATTAAATTCTGTATTTTTGATCGTTTCATTGTAGTTTGATTTGAAGTTGTGAAGCAGGACAGGATCAGGCAGTCGCTACAGATTGAGCACTGACAGTCTTGTTACTACCTGATCTGAGTCGCTGCACAATGTGAGTCACGCATGCGTGAGCGAGTCCGCCATCTTGGACATCTAGCTATGGCAACACCACTTAATCCACACGCAGAACTTTGGTTAGATTAATTTGCTAAGTTTAGCTGTTAATAATGATTCGGATCACATTTGCTAATCATTAATTCAGATGACAGTGTGTCATTACCTGTTGTAGCATAACTTTTATGATTCAGTTCAGTTCAAATGGCCTTTATTGGCATGACTGTTTCAAGAACAGTATTGCCGAAACATCAAAGTACAATTTGTCCAAATATGTAGACAGTACACAATAACGGCAATATGAGTATTAAGAAAGCTACGTTATGACAGGCAACCACACACCACTGTGTGAAGTAGTCCTAAGCAAATATAGTCATAATCATAACAAATCAATGGTTTTACTGCAGTTCTAGTGTGGTTTGTCCGAGTGGTGTTGCCGTACCCAGCTCTCCATATATGGCGAGCTACGTGATGTAATGACTCAGATCGGGCAGTGACACTCTCCCCTGCAGAGACAATTTTGACTCAATCTGCTTCTCTGCTACTGACTAGCACCAGCAACTTCAAAGGGTCAAAAAACTCAAACCCCCAATGTTTTAAAATACAGCCTGTTCATTGTCAGAGGGTAAAGGGAGAAGGTGTTGCTGAGATAGTGTTACTGTGACATTTTCCTGGTCCTCCATATGTCAGGATCTAAGTGAGATTATTGCCTTCAGCAGAGCTAGATGGTCTCACACCCACAATCACCTGGAGCACTCCCTGGTGAGCATTTTCCACTCGCAGGCGACTTAATTAGGAAGCCATCTCAAGAAATACACCTGGCTTCACACTCGCCTTACTCTGACTCACAGCTGGTTAGCTTCAGGAGCGGTGCTGCTGCTTTCTGACATGCTTCTATCTGGGTTCAGAAATAAATGTGGATTACAAGATATAACCTGAACCAACGTTAAAGTAACACAGAATCAATTTGTTCAAAGAGGGAGGAAGATTCTTACTAACCAACTTGTGAAAAAAAAGAACAGTGTGAAACAGCACAGGGTCAGACGTGAGCCACTGTTCACACTGTTGCTTCGCGTGAATGCCCTTTGCCCTTTTATTTTAAAAAGAGATTAAACTGGTACATACAAAAAACAATTTAACCAAATTGATTCAAGTAGAAAAAATAAATTTATCACAATTACACAAAACCACAACTCCCTAAAAGTAGAGCATACGACACAACCAAACCATTAATCCCATTATTAGGCTAATGTAAGTGCATATTCTCCATCAGCTGCTGTGCCATTCTACGACCAGATTGCTTTTCCACTGCGATTTTAAGATTGGCAATATCTGTCCACCTGCTAAGCATCTAACCTGTGCAGTCATCATGCAGCTTTTCACTCAGGCAATCAGGAGCCGAGTCTTTTGGGACTGAAGTGGTCTTTTGGGAACTGGAGGCAAGCAGGAAACCAGCAGCAGTTAGGAAAAGGCTGATGTAAGGCTGATGTAAAAAAAAAAAAAAAAATCTGCCACCTCTGCTCCCTGGGACATCTTGTTTACCAGTGCTCCTCACCCTTCTTTTCTCCTTCCTTCCCTTACATGTCCTACTTCCAGGTGATGCATTTTAAAAAATAATCCACTGCTTCTACCTTATCTTCACACTCTCCCAATTCCAGCCTCTTGTTGCCAATCAGACAGTCTGCTCACGATCGGACCAGCTGGAAACCTCCAACAAGAGTCAAACAAAGTGGCTGCAGGGCTGTGCTCATGCACACCTTTAATTCTTCACAGGCTGTTTTTCCAACCCCATGTTTTTTTCACTTTACTTTCCCCAGTGTCTCCTTATATTCCCATGAGATATACCTTACAATTTTAAACTAAACCATGAATCCACATCTGCCAACTGCTTCCTCACTAACTTAGGCAGTGCTGTAGAAACTTGCCTCTTGTTTCCATAATGTCTATAATTTACTTATGTTGCTGTAAATAGTTTAAAGAAGAGTGCTGCTGGTCTCAGGGGACTTCAGTTTCCTCCCACATCCTGCTGTGTGCAATACTCAGAGAGAACAGGAACACGATCTCCAATATATCTGTAGCAGATGTTATGTCATTGCACTTCTCTGTTGACATTTTGACTCACAACTCACAACAGACCAATGACATGTATGTGATCTTTTTCCCATGTCACCAATGTTTCTAGCTCTCTGTTCTCTGTTTTGTAGTTGAGAAATGTTTGAACTCTGCTACTCTACTTCTCACTGTCACTAGCACGTTGTCACCAAAGAGCTGGTGACTTCAGCACTATGGCACCTGTGTCCTCATTTATCTACACCCTTATAGTGTGGCTGCCGTGGCAACAGAAACTGGGAGAAAATGAGTCCATCACTCAACTGGATGTCTTGATGCCAGAGCAGAGTTGTGCAGATGTTGAGAGTTGATTTTTTATTTTTTTTGTGCTGTTTGTTTCCTGCACTTTTTACTCATAGGCGTTGCTGAGATTTTCACCTCTTGATGAATTTAGGGTAAAGGAAGCTGTGATTTTAATCATTCAATTGATTTCCTGCAGGTGCAATCAGTAGCCGAATCACCTAATCTCAATCATCTAATCAATGACTAGTGGCTGTGTATTACACACTGCCTTTAATCTTGTGGTTGCCAATACAACAGTGAGATACTGTGTGCATACTAGTACCCACATGCTGCGTTTCACAGCTACAACAGAAAACTACTACAAAAGTCATCAATGACCTGCAAGCTGCAGCATTGGATGACATCAGCTAACACTAGTCTTGACTGATTGTTTGGATCCAGATATTGAATTATGGAAAGTATAGTAGTGTTTTTGCCCTCCATATAATGCCACTTATTATGTTAATGAAGAAAGAGTTAAAGGCACCACCACGAATATAAAATAATGGACTGGATCATCATCATCCTGTAAAAGTCCCAAATGATTAACACTGGACAAAAACTAAATGTGTTACTGTGCCTTAAACAAGACACAGGAGAGCAATTTCCCCTACTTTCATGTGGCACAATATCATCAAGACTATATATGCTACAAGTATTTCCAAAGAAAAAATGTGAAATTTTGGGAAATGGGCTTATTCGCTTGCTGGGAGTTACATATTAACATATGTGCAGCGTCTAAATATATTCTGTATTTATGCTTTTAACAGCCATTAACTGCGGGTATTAGTGAGGTTTGCAGGTGGCAGTGAATGGAATGGAGCGGGAGGAAAAGAGAGTAGCAAGAATCAACTTCTACCGGGAGAAAAAAGAAAGATCTCTTCTGCTCCTCAGCTAAGGTCTGGAAAGTGCGCAGGAAAGACTTGTTGTGCTCTCCCTCCATTAGGCTTTCCACGTGGAAGGGCAGGGAGGTCAGAGAACAGAACCGTACCGCCAAAAATGACTTGAGAATTGGGAATTTAAGTTTCTTTGACTGTAGTGGTCCTAAGTTATATTTGTTATATATATATGTTTTTGTAAAAATGTGATTATTCAATGTGTTGAACGGATACTGCCTTCTAAATTGAGTACTTCAGTATCCACCCAATCCCCACAAATAACACATCAACAACACAGACATGTCTTCCACATGTCTTCGTCCTGCAATTCACTCTCTACATCACCTACCTTGGCTGCTTTTAATGCAACAACAAAAACAGGATTGTTAGACTTATACAATTACAAAAAATTTTACTGCCCCAACAAATACAAATATGAAGACAAATACAAATACTGGCCTCTCTGCACATCCCTAGTTTTAATGTTGTGGCTGATTTGGGTCCTATGAGTCAGTGAGCGAGGTGGGGCCTTCAGGGACCGGACTTGTTTCAGTGCATCCTGTGGATGCTCAACCCGATTGAGATCTGGAGAATTTGGGGTGAGGTTGGCACCTTGAGCTCATCGTCATCTTCCTTAAGCAAATGCACTCCAGTAAAACTTCAATAAGTTGTTTTGGTGCCAGTTTGTTCTATCTAATTTTAATCACACGAAGCTCCCTGAAATCTGCATTATGATTGACCTTTACCTTTGGTCCATTCCATAGTTGTTCCTTGAAATCCTTCCACAGTACAGTTTATTGAAATAATAAGTGAATTAACCTAAGTCGTCATCAGTTTAGCTGTAACCTTCCAACACTTTCTAAATATACTCCTTTGGCAGTAGAGGTACTTTAAATAATTCATGTGGTCTGTTACTGCCGGCAGAGCAGAGATCCTAACTAATTTTGTGTAAGCTGCTGAATGTGTTGTTTTTACTGATCCAATGAGAGGGCAGTTGATTGCCTATGGGTCTGATTACTTAGCTTCATTCAATTTGCCCTCTCCCCGAGGTCCAGTGCACATTTGTGATGGCCTATTGTCACAGCCGGCAGTTCAACAGCTTGTGTGCAGGTCTCAGGCTGTGGCTGAGCCAAAACCGTAATCAGAGATACTGAATGGAGACAGATTGAAGGCTGGATTGATGCATAATGCAGCACCTGTTCAGTCTGCAGAGGCTGGGGTGGGTAGGTAGGTAGGTAGGTAGATAGATAGATAGATAGATAGATAGATAGATAGATAGATAGATAGATAGATAGATAG
>JBBPCS010001773.1:0-14511 GCA_037974645.1 Hollardia meadi
GTGTGTGTGTGTGTGTGTGTGTGTGTGTGTGTGTGTGTGTGTGTGTGTGTGTGTGTGTGTGTGTGTGTGTGCAGGTATTGAGGGTGTGTGTTGAAGGGTGTAACCCACCCATGTGCTCCACTCGATCATAAAACACACACAGGGTGAAGGAATGTTTGTCCAGTTAATCGCCACGCAGCAAGTGTCAAAATCATTCGATTTGCAAGGTGAACTCGCCGTGACCCTTCACTTAAATGTGTCATCATCAGGAGTTGTGTTGGGTTTTCCTTGAAACAAGCATCTTTAATCAAAGTCTGATGAAATTCTTATCAAAACTGATTTCAGTTCAGTTTTAACTCACAGTGACTTCAGCTAACAATCACTCCTGTCCAGCAGCTCTTCCTGGCAGGATACAATACAATCACCTGGCACATTGAACAGCCCTTTTTGTTTTAAGGCCCCATTGTATTGCAGTCGAACCTGCTCTTATTAAGTATTGAGAGACGTCCCTCCCTCTCACGTTGCACAGGTCTGTTTTAGTTCATTTACCTCTGGAACTGCAGCTTCTGTGTGATTTTCTCCATAAATATTACAATATACACACAGCTGCTGGAAATCATGTAAATAGCAATTAGTGGCAAAATAATACAAGCTTCATGTATGTGTGAGCATGGTGAGCACGTTGATGTAATGATTACACCTTGTAGCCTGCACAACTGCACTGTTGCTCAATGACTGCATTGGGAGGTAGCAAGGTGAGATGCCAAAATGATCGTCAAGAGTTAAATATCCACAAAACTAAATTAAAAGATCTATAAAGATTTGACAGATTTATTCACACTGTTTACACTGTAGTTTTGTTTGCTTGCATTTTCATTCAATTTCCATTTAAATGAAGCTTTCTAAGTTGATGGTTGCTGTTTTTGTCTACTTTTGTCTGACCTCTAGAATCCAATGTTCAAAGAAATACTAAGAATTTCGGTAAATCTGCCGCTGTTATGATTCATTATTGCTAACCTGACCGTGAAGCCCTGCACATTCAAAACTGACGCTAGAGTGGTAAGTTTGAAGCTTTAATGGCAAGATGTGGGCACACTGTAACACCGTAGCAAATATGATTGTAACTGCCAGTTACAAGCTAACAAGCTAACAAATAACATAAACAAAAGATGCTAACTACACTTAGCATTCTGACACGCCTGCTAGCCGCTGATTTTGGTGCACAACAGACTCCTCATCTGAGTCCAGGTCTGACTGAGGCTCAAACATGTACCGTTATGGCTGAATCTCTCCCAAGTTTCCTCTAACACTAGCCATCTTGATGCTAACTGATCCTTCACCGGTCAACCTAGCGCAAACAGTGGTGGTGGGCCCATCACAAGGCCTGTGATTGATCCAGAATTTCTCAACAAGAGAGAGAGAGTAGAGGTGCTTCCAGCCCCTTTTCAGAGTTTTGTCTCCATGTCTGGAGGGGAACTTAAAGAAAAGAACATCTCTACCTTTGAGACCAGCATTATCTAAATCTGACTGTGTTATGCCTTGAATAGTATAGACGTTGTGAATGGTACAAAAGTTTGAGGAGACCACCTGCTGAAAGGAAAGCTCCCTGATAAGAAATTAAGGGCATTTCTACAAGTCATACAACATAGCATATGACATAACTTGGATAGAAAATGTGAGAAAGCAGTTTCCTCCCCAGTGATGTAATGGCAACAAACACAAGATGTATGCTATATAATTTTGAGGCCAGTGCCAGTTCAGTGCTTGGACGAATGTAAAGACGACTGAAGCTCAATGTCATTTATAAAATAAATATGCTCTCTCACTGATGCAATGTTAAAATGGTAAAATACTTTTTCTTGAAAAGAAAAAATTGACAAAGTCACTTGACAGACTTAAGTATTGAATAATTTGATGGTTGTGTCTGTACAGGTCACCACAGTAATGTGGTGATCTGTCTTAGCTAGTCATAGCTTAGCACTTTAACCTAGACCCTTAATACAAGCTTCATGTGTGCACAGGTGCTGTACCAGCCCGAGTGTCTTCCCAGCAGTAAATGCTTTAACAACCCAGAATCATCGTCCACACCAGGCTCTGGTCTACTATTACAGGCAAGCTTATCATTCTTGTCCAAGCACTAGATCGTACACTGGCTTGTGCATATACCTCCCATATGACAGCTTTGTGGTTACGTTCTCTAACTCTCAGGCAGGTAATCACTAGCTACTGTGGAAAATTGGAACAAGTGGTGTGATACTCGGTACAAAGAGTTTGTTACTTCTTCCCAGAGCCAAAAACACAAGAGCAAGTGTAAGGAATGATCTCACAGTGTGTTTGTCTGCTGTTAGCATGTCCAGGTAACCATATTACTACAGTACTTACAGAGGAAACCTAGCGTTACTTCCAAAGCTAAGGAGAACATCATTAACTAACTACAGGTACCTTATTTGTATGGTTACAGGTTAAAAAAGTTCAGATTAATGTTAACTCTGCTTTTTTATTGCATTTGGGGAGGTTTCCAGCAACCCCAGCAATTTGCCGAACCAGTGGAGTAAACATGAAGTTATACAGACTGACAAGTAACTCTTTGATTGAACAGTTTCTGTGATTGTCATCCTGCATCATCAGCGCATCATCAGGACATGGGGAAATCAAACTCTGGTGACTGACATAAGTTTATGCAGCAATTTAATGCTTCTGATGTATTTACATCCCTTGGTGTAACAGAGGTCATGAAGAAATACGGAAACCGTGTTATGAATACTGACCAACAGGTAAAGACTGAACAAAACGGTGGTGTCTTGTACAGTAATGATTCAGGCTTATTACTGTGGGATCACCACCACGCACTTTTTAATGGACACGGACTGACAACGTACAAGGTACACTGTACAAGCACAGCCATTTTAACAGCTTTTGACTTATTAATCAAGGAAAATACCTGCGCTGACATGCATGTGTGTTAACATGATTATCAAATGATTTACATAAATATATATGGCTTATAGAGATCAATTAGCCTAAGAGTTCATGATCAGCAGATGGATTTATTAGTAGTTTAGCTTTTTTGCTATTTGCTTTTTTGGGGCTAAAATCACGTTTGCTATCATAAAATCCTGTGGTTGGTTCGTTTTTTTAATTCACACAATAAATGAACTGCTCCAGGGTTCGACTGGCAGCGAACGGAGACCACCCTTTGCTAGTTGTTTTTAAAGTTTTCAAAGTTGTTTGGTCCTCACCAGGGTTCGATTGACAGCTTTCACACCAGCCCAAATGAACCACACTAACCGGAAAAACAGACCTAAGTTTGTTCTAACCGAACCAAGCAGGTTAGGCGTGAAAGCACCCTTACCTTAACAAGCTTGCTAGCTAGAGCTGAGAAAATCTGACAGTCGACATTTCAGCCAGTAAAATCAACGATTGCCAGCTAGAAATGAGAAGCCTGCTATTGTCCACCTCTGTCTGAAAACAAGGACCCATTGTTTTTATGAATTTCAAGTCATGCTATTGTAAACTATACAATATGTGAGAACAGAAAGCTGAGCAAGCCTAGCCAAGGTTACTAAACAGGGTGGGGCTTAGGGAATGTGCAATTTTGAAACCTCGCAAGGCTGCTGGATTGGGAAGATCGCAAGATCATGAGAGATCAATAGATTAAACAAGAATCCATCTTGCTGGGCTTCAAGATGTTTGGACCAATCAGCATCCTACGAGGAACTACTTGGTGTGGTTTCAGCATGACAGGTTCTTAAAGGTTTCCAAGGATGAATTCTCAGATGGTTCCATGTAATAAACCATCTGGCCCATGAAGTTATGTTTTGCTGCCAAAGACATTTCTTTTTAAAATCGAAACAAGTTTTTGTGGGCTTTGATCTTTTTTAAAAATTCAGAATAAGCATATTTTCGGAGACAATTTTGCACATCAATGCTACAGAATGATCAAACACAGTGTTCCTTTTTCCACTACAGTGCCAACTGATATTTATAACTGTCTCACAGCAGTTTGAACAGATGAAATAAAGCATGGACAGGAAAACAAAGAGAGCAAAGTGGAGAGAAAATGAACATGCTCCATGGAAAAACCTAGTCCTACTCAGCTCAGTGGTCCTGCGCCCAGTTTACCAGTGCCCACAAAACATTGGTTTCCTGATTTGATTTTCTGTCTCCTGCTCTCGCCTTCCTCTCTTTTTGAACAGCAGCGTTTCCTGATTTATAAAACCAAGACTTACGCACGTGTGTGCGTCAGTGTATGTGGGAACCTTTTCCTCTTATTTAGATATGTATTTTATCCATCTCCTCTGTTTCTATCAATACACACATACACACACACTACATGTTCCTCTTATGTTTCCCTATGTGTGTGTCCTTGTGATCCGACTGTAACAGTTTTTTTCCTCCGCCCACCGCCCATGTCACTGTACCCATCGCCACACCCACGGTCACTATGGCAACGGGGATTACCACAGAGCAATGATGACTTTGCCAGATGCATATGTGACTGCCATGGAAATAGTTTGAGTGTGGTTGCCGTGGATATGGAGATAAACGGAACCACACAGAATGTAATTGCTAACTGTATGGAGCGCAGCTATGTGTGGAAACACTGCAGCATGCGTGTGTCACTGGAGATGTGAGGTCGCCTGTCTTCCTGTCAAAAGACTAGGAGACTCATTCACAGACACAGTCCTCATGTAAAGCAGATTCATGTTAATGCACTGAGGCTACCATTTAAACAACATGACTGTTCCCTTGCTACTTCCCTGGCGGAATGACTGCATGATAACCCGAACAGTCCCTCCAGGCTTAAGAACAATGCAAAGACAAATAAACTTTGGCAGAGGTTTTAAATGGAAAAAGGAAGTCTATGAATTTCTGGGGGGGGTGTTTGTGCAGAGCCAATTTAGATTTTCTTTTTTTTTGGTTTTCCCTGAGTACAAGTATATACAATTTTGTGGGTCTGATCTGTTTCCAATCAACGTGCTGCTTACAATAGTCTCCCTTGTTTCAGCTTGTGAGTGGTTTCAATAACTCAAATGTAATAAATAGATTTGTAGGTCAAACTTGAAGATTTTCGTTGATTAAAGGCGACATTGACAAATGATCTCTCTTTTGTACCACGTCAGACAATAGTCAAAAGCTATTCTGAAGCCTCCCTCAGACTACAACCTTTCAACAAGACAGAATAACCTGTGTGTCTGATCCCCTGTTGGTAGCTGGTCTGGGCATGTGGTTTGTATATATGATAGTTTCTTTAGAGTGAAACCAGAAATGCTTAAAATATATAAAGGAAGGGATAGTTGAGTGTTATGCAACTCAGCAAAAGGCTGACTAACACTAGTATAAACTCATTCACCACAAGGGTTTATGGTGGGGGCAGCCCTTAGGCGTGTGCGACTTCTGCATAACAATCATGTAAATATATGGTAAGTCATAGAACATGCGTTCTTCAGTAATCAAACTTCAAATTCACAACATAAATTCAGCATATTGTCATAAGTGTCACTGGGTGTTATTATAGTTTTGTTTGCTTACATTTTCATTCAATGTCCATTTAAATGAAGTGGCTACTTGTTCAAAGAAATACTAAGAATTTCGGTAAATCTGCCACTGTTTTGATAGATAGATAGATAGATAGATAGATAGATAGATAGATAGATAGATAGATAGATAGATAGATAGATAGATAGATATAGAAAGAAATATAAAGAGTCAATAAGCCAACTGAGCTCACTTGCTGTCTCTTGCTCCATCTACTTTGTTGTGAATCCTTAATATATAATACTTAAGTAGTACAAATGGAACTCATAAGACTCACAAACTGAGATGTGAACATCCCCCATAGAGCCCCTGAACAATACCAACTGTGTCTTTCAAACGTTGTACATCCAAAAGGCTCTTTGGTGCAGAGAAAGCACATAGAAGAGAAAAGTAGCTGGAAAAACATTGGAGTCAAGCCTGGAAAAGAGAGTATTTTGGGTTGCAGTGCAGCTCAGAGGAGGATTTTAGAACCTAGTAGGGATAAGTGACACTTACCTCAACAAGTGGTATTTATCAGACTTATAAAACTCCAACTTTAGCTCATCCACATGTCACAGCTGAATGACAAAATGTTTTAGAGGTTTGGTGACACTTATGGATGGAAGAGGGGGGCTTTGGGCAATGGACATATATTGCTTTATGGGGATAGTGTATGTACTTATGTTTGACTATCAGCATGACTTGCACATGTCAATCTGTTAAATTAAATCTGTAAAAGGCACAAACATATCCATCCAGATCAATTCATTAAAATATAACCCTTATGCCATCTTTATGTTGCTAATGTCTAGCTACATGTCAGTAGATAAGACAGCTTTTTGTGCAGTGAGGAGGGGGAGTCATAATTTAGTTAGCACTGAGACAAAGCCAGGTGAGAGATGCAGAAGAGTCCAAACTTTTGCTGCCCATACTTTCAAATCATGTCCCCAGGTGGCTGATAAAGGTGTCCCACAAGGCTCAGTATTCGGCCCACTCCTATTTACTCTACACATAAATATTGTTTTATTATCCAACTGAGTACTCTATTTGGTCTATTTTTTTGGCTGATTACACAATCTTGTGTGCCATTAGCTTTACTGTAAACCAGGACTTCTCCAGATTGCAGTCTGTTTTTAATGACCCGCAGACATCTGTTTTTGATTAAAAGCTTGTTAACTCCAAAAAGACATACTGTAGGTATGCAATTCACAAGAACCTATTATGATCCATGCCCTCAATGGAAAACTACTTATCCTATATAAAATACAGTAGGCCTATATTGGAGTCTGATTAGATAGCAGATTGTCCTGCAAAACTCACATTGAAACACCTCACTCGAAAAGTAACATAACTAAGAGTCTAGGCATGGTTGCAGCTCTATGATGCTATACTTAGGCACAGCAGCGCTTTCAGCTAAATGCTAATATTAGAAAGGTAACATGCTTTCAATGACATTGCTTACATGTTGATCCTACACAGGTTTACTGTGTTCACCATCTTGTAGCATGTTAGCATGCTAACAATTGCTTATTAGCACTAAACATTAGGTACAGCTGGCCCTGATAGGAATGTCATTAGATTTGTACAAAACTGTACAAAATTTCAAGGCAACTACTTCAATAATTGTTGAGATATTTCAGTGTTAGCAAGTGGTGGACAAACCATCCTAAGTGCGAACATTGCCATCCTTTGAGCCGCGCTAAAAATTCAGATTGGATTCTCATACCAGATCAGAGCTTGTTTCTCATTTCAAAAGATATCATGCATACTGTATACTACAAGAGTTGATTCGTTGGTTCATGGCCTAAGGTGGAGTCAGTTTTAGAAAACCTAGCACATTTATTTTTCAACATAGTCCCCTCCTACATTTACACACTTAGTCCAGCAGTTGTGGAACATACGGATTCCTTCTTTGTAGAAGTCGGTGTCTTGGATGTCATTTTTCTCACCCAGAAAGTGTTCCACAGCAGTGGCAATATCATCACTGTCAAAATGGCAACGACTGAGCTCCTTCTTCATCTTGGGGAAGAGGCAGTGGTCTGAGGGTGCCAACTCAGGTGAATAGGGCAGCTGTTGGACGAGTTCAAATCCACATTCCTGGATGGCAGCCATCACAACTGTGGATTTGTGGGCTGGAGCGTTGTCCTGGTGGAAGAGCACTCCTCTTGCCAGCTTCCCACGCCAAATCTTTTTGATTTTCTTCCATAGCTGTCTCGAGAGATCAGCATAGCAGGCCCCTGTAATAGTGCAGCAGCACTCCTTTTGCATCTCAGAAAATGGAAGCCAACACCTTGCCTGCAGACCTCACTGAGTTGGCTTTCTTGGGAGCCTGAGACTCTGGACAGTCTACAGCAGATAATCTGGATAATCTACACAGGATTATGGAGATAAACTGTATGTTCATACTGCCTAAACCACTGGCTGCCATTTACTGCACTGTCATTACAGTCATCATACTCACTGCTGTGTGTAAAATCTAAAAAAGGCATCATTGTTCCTTTGTTTTCACTTGTAAGACCGTGCTTTCTAAGTTGCTGCAATATTTAATTTTCTTAGTTGAGTTCAGAGGGAACAATAACGACAGCAATATTTATTACTATTTGTTCTCTCTTTCAAAAGAAATCCTGATCTCAATGGGACCTTCTGAATAAATTGAGTTTAACTAACATGCATGCATCCACATTCTCATTTACCAACACAGTCAAACATAAGCCAACACTCTTATAAACAGCAGCACATGCTGTACACACCTGTATGTACACCTCTACACATCGTATAGATGTTTACTCTAATGCCATTTTAAATCACTTTCTTTAAGATGATGTTAAGGCATTCACAAAAGACATCAATCAAATGTTTGTTTATGGAGTGTTACAGCTTTTTTCCCTGGAAACCATTTGTTTGGTCACTATCTGCTACAGATGAAAAGAAAGTAGCAGGTACAGTCTGTTCCTATGGAAATCAAATCATTGGGCACTTAAACACAAGGGCCTGCATCCACATGCCTCCACCTCCTACTGTAGTTCCACCTCTGTGTGTATCTAACAAGGAGCCTTGTGCCTCACGCTGCTCTACATTGCTGTTGTGGGCGTCAGTATAATTCACTTTGAAATAAGAAACTGAGAAACTGAAGAGAAACTGAGATTTATATTGTGTTATGTTGCTTGTCTGTTGTCACAGTTTTATTGCTTGTTATTACTTTTATGATTCTCAAGAGTCATTATTATAATATAATTATACTTGTATGTCCAATTAGCCTGTGTTCTCAACTAGTTCAGCCTCCTCTCTTCCAAGATCCAAAAATGTTCCAGAATGTAGGTTTTGTAAAAACAAACAAACAACAAAAAAAAAACTGCACTAATAAAATAAAGTTACATTAATCTCAAGACACTATTACATAATGTACTTCAACATGCATCAAATCCCACTCGTGAACTGGTATTCAAGTTATTGCCTCTTTGAATCTTGGTAATATAATGTGCCATTCAGCAAGAACAAGTTGTATGAGACAAGGATATGCCGCTAACAGCCAGGTATTTTTGAAACATTATACTGCAGTCAGCCTTCAACCGGCAGACAGTAGATTAATACTGTGCACAGTGCAGGAGCCCATGAGCAATCTTAGTTTCACAACATGTTTTCACCATAGCTGGATGAGCTGGGTGGGTCACAGACGAGTGAGTTGGTGGACAGATGTGCAATACAAAAACATGAGCAACCATTTTTCTATAGTGATCCACCAGTATATCAGTATATTAACCTCATGTCCCAGCTTGGGACTTGCATGCTTGGCCTTTGTATGTTGGTGGGTGTGTCTGTGTTTAAACTCACACAAAAGCATAGGATATACAAAGCTTGATTGCAGTGTTTAAGTTGGGCCTACTCTAATGTTTGACTGCTGAGTGAGGTCCTCTTCATGTTGGTGTAATGTGGGGTAATTTTGGTTTGAAGAAAAATGGTGGCCATTTTATGTGGGTGGCATGGGTGAGAACAGGGTTACATAACAATTTGAACCATATCTTATCTTTCGTACTTTGTATAATACCATGGAATATGTATTATGGTACACAGTGAAAGAGCCCGTTTTAATATGTCGGTTGAGAGGGAAAAAAATATTGAATTATTTTGAAGCTCTTCGGACAACATTTGGGAACACTTATTTGCTTTCTTGCAGAGAGTTTGATGAGAAGCTCAATAGCACTCTCAGGTTGCAAAATATGAAGCAAGCAGCTAGGTAGCTTAGCTTAGCATTATGACTGGAAGCAGGGGGAATCAGCTGGCTCTGCTCTGTCCAGTTAACAAAAGATCTGCGAACCAGCACTTCTAGAGCTCATTAATAAACACACACTATCTGAATTGTTTAATCTGAACAAAAACCAGAGTGTAAATACAACAAGTTGCGGTTTTAATAGGGGTTTATGCTGGAATTTCTTGGGTGGGTCCAGTGACTTCTGGGGGACTCAACTGGTTGCCTAGCAACGTCATGGTGTTGACAAGACTCTGAACAGGAGATAACTATATAATAAATAATGGCCACTGTGATGTCACCCATTGGTTGTGGACTATCTATTTGAAGCCTCTAGTTTGGCATTATGGCTGTCGCTTGTGTTTTTGGAGCCAGAAGTGATCATATTTGGACGAGAGGAGAGCTTTCAGACCGAGAAACTCCGTCCACGTATTAAACTGTGCTGGCATGATCAGAGTCAGGCTAACTGCTTCCCCATACTATCAGTCATGCTAAGCTGACAGACTGCTGGATGTAGCTTAATATTTTGCAGAGTGGTAAGTGAATAAGCGTACTTTCATATATCACCTATTGCTTTGAAATGGAGTATCCTAGGTTTTACAAATGATCTATATATTACAACAAAATCAAACAATATTATTAGTTTTCACACTTTACTAAAACTTTATTTTATTTTGCTTCAATGACATTTATTCAACATTATTTTTACTCGGAAATACACTGAGACAAAAAAAAGACAAAGAACCTAAGCACCAACAAATGCAAATAAGAAACTGAGATAAAATTGGTAAAATAATAAAACCATAAAAAGAAAAAAGTAACATATTAAAAATGTAATAGAGTATGGAGAACACAAGATGTTCCTTTGTGGCAAAATGGATAAGAAAATCTCCCTAAAACTAGTGTTGGGTTTCAGAGGCATACTTTCTGACAAATCCTCCTCACTGAGACAGGGGATAACAGAGTTATGAGAAAAATGCCAAAAAGGTCATGCAGGGCTCCCTGTCTGTTCACCATAAAAGCACAAAGCTCCACTTTGAATCACAAGAGACTTCATTTTGGACATGTGCATGAAAGTCAGCAGCCGTGTGCATCAAATGATTTCAATCCAAACAGGGCTGTTACATGACTCTGATGTTTGTGTGTGTTTGCTGCAGTGTGGTGAATTCATCATGGTTGTGTGGCAAACTAATGGTAAAAAGTTAGGAAATTTGGGATATCACAATTAGAGCTGAATCCCCTGTGGTTCTTTTGAAATGGCCGATTGAATTTCACTTTGTGACACATAATATCTGCCACCTGGTGTAACAAAGGAGATCAGAGCATTAACTTAAACAGAGAGGTAAAGGGTAATCTGACTGCTATTGTACTCATGCCAAGGTGTGCCATTTTGGCCCCTACTACTGTAAGATAACACTGGCCATTATTTGGCCTTTGAGGTGTTCGCTATGAAGTGTTTAATCATTTCTAGCACTTTTGATTCCTTTTTGGTCCTACGAATGGCTGTTCAAACATCACAATTTAACCCGTGTTTGCAAAACTCTACTACTTTCCCAGCCATAAAAAAAACCCACATCATTCATCCCCAAAAAACATAACTTGAAATATGGTTATGCAATTAGGCTTTTAACACCTTCCAAAGTAAGCAAAAATGTAGATTGGCATGTTGAGAGGAGAACAATAAAAGAGAAACACAATGGTGTATCCAAACAGCAGGCACTCACGAAAGGGAAATAAAGCTGGCGTGACTCACTCCCTCATGGCTACTCCTCGGTGAGGAAGAGAAAAAAAAAATCTGATCTCCAAATCTAAGCATCAAATCAGGATCTGTGCTTCCCATGGATGACTCATAAAGGGCTACTATATGTGGAATGGATTAAGCTTCTGTGCCTTCTCTCTTCACCAGAATTTGCAGACTTTGGCGCTGGACTCCTGACGCTTCATAAAACCAATGAAAATGAGCCCACAGGCTAAACTGTGTAGAGCAATACAATATAAATGGGATAAATCCTTGAAACAAAAATCTGCTGAACGCACAAACAAACCAAGTGTAGTGGCAATGCCATCCACTTTTTATGCCCTTTTTTTCTCTGTGCAGTGGCTGGGAAAAGTGGGCAGTCCAGAGTAACACCAGAGTCTTTGTCCAGAAGTTGGTTTACTGCAGAGAGGAAAACTTATGGACTGCAGGGCCTGAAAAGCAGGTATGATGACACAGGATTGGAATGCACCAAAATGGGCAAAGGAAGATAAGGAATGAGATTGGACGTCCCTAGGGATGGAAGGGAGTGACTGTAGGAGCAACATGTTCTCACTCCCAGCTGGTAAAATACAGCAGCATGGTCAGTGGCCATAAAAACTAATTACCCTTCTAGCGTCAGTTTTAAGTGCAAATAAGTGCATTATTTGATCATAGTTACATAAGTTAAATCACTTAACCTATGTAACTTACAAACAAGTCCACGTTAACATTTTGTCACACAGAGGGATCAAACCCTCGAGTTGAACTTTTCTCAGTCTTTGTACTACTACACTAGAAGAGTTGGCGTAAGCATAGTGCCACTAATCAGGCGGCTGTATTTTACACGTTTGGAGTGAGAATGGGCTGGTAGGAGGGTGGAGACGTGCAGATTGGCGTAAAATAAAGGGGGGTTTTGCCAGATGGATAGGAGAAAGGGGCATGCCAACAGGATAGGGCGGTGATAGGAGAGTTCTGGGAGGGTTGGGGAGGTGAAGAAGTGGCACAAAATCTTTAGATGAAAAGAAATTAGACAAAACTATAATCTTCTTGTCACTTTAATTTGCATTTTTAAAGCACAAAAAATGTATTACCTTTCATTTTAGGCATGTAACTACATTGGTGTAGTGGAGTGTGGATGACGTACATTCAATACTGTGCCTGAATGCATCCTGTAGAAGCAGACGGAGGAGTGAACCAATCTACGAGTGTGCTGCTCATGCTATGCCATCCTGTCCACATACAGTGTTAAAAGAGATGATATTCTCAGGTCTATCTGTTAAATATGAAGCCTCGAAATGCTTAGCATAGCTTAATTTAAAGGCATAAACAGCTAGCCTGGCTCTGTCCAAAAGTGAAGAAATTGATCTGCCAGTACTGCAAAAGCTTACAAACATATTAAAATATTATATCATGTTTGTTTTTGTTGTTTTTACCTTTGGACAGAGCCAGGCTAGATGGTTTCCCCTGCCTCTAGTTTTCATGCTAGCCTATGCTAAGCTAACAGTCTTGTAACTGTAGCTTCATATTTATTGGACAGATATTCGAGTGGTATCGACCTTCTCATCTAACTCTCTGCAAGAGGATAAGCCTGTTTCCAAAAATGTAAAACCAAAGACAAGAGGTTTAACAGCAGCATTGAATCAGATACAACTGGGGGTGCTACGAAGAGAGAGAGAGGGTCCTGACAACCTCACTAACTGTGTCTCATGCAGACTGTGGGGTAGGGAACACAAGCATGGATTAAGGGCTGAGCAGCCAGTGGAATGAAGTGAAAGTGCAATAAAGAAAAGAGAGAGTCAGAGACAAACAAGAGCTTCAGTGTGGAGGGAGAGCCAGATTTATGGGTTTCAGGGAAGAATGTGAGGTGTCCAATTCCTCACTTGTCTTCTGTCCACAACCCATAATCCTGCTCTTTAGAAGCTGGCTGAAAAGGAGGCATTTTAAACGGAGCAGTATTGCTTGCTGTATGACCTTTCATCTCTAAAGTCGAAGCTTTATAGTGACTTTAAATAAAGGAAAGGAAAAAAAGTGAAATCTACCAGAAAACCTCTTCTATGGTGAATGTTGAATTGGATGGAATGCAAGTGCATTTGGATGCAAGGGTTTGCTGGGAAAGGTCTGTGCTGCTGGACAGCACTCGCATCCAGGCTGGCCCAGGATGAAATGTACTGCTGGGTGAATTTATAGTCAAAAAAATTAAGTCCTGTGGTGCTGTGTGAAATCTGCTTCTTGTTTGCTTTAAGATGTTTAAAATGATGGCTATTTTCTTACTTCTTACTTCTTACTTACGATATGATATTGACTTTATGCTATAAAATAAGTAGGATATCAGCCAATTACCTTCATAAATCGAGCATTGCGTCAGTTCAGACAGGCCACGGAAGTCAAGCTCAGCCCACAATCTCAGCTAAATCAGCTGATCTGAAGCCAGCCCACATCAGCTGACAGCTCAGTTTATTCTCTTCTATGCATTCAATTGGCAAATCTCATACAGGCCACACTATGTTAGCTGTTTTGACCTGCCTACTCTTCCTGCTTCCTCTGCAAGCCGCTTTGCAACACACCTCCACCCCAGCTCCTCCTTTCCATGCTGTGTATGACTTAATCAATATCATATCTGTTGTCATTGATGCCTGCTCTGTTCTGTACCCGGGGGGTATTTGCTGCTTAGCTCCCTGCCTCAGGCTTTGCACGTAGGCACGTGGAAGGGCAGAGCTCCCAGAACAGAGCCATATACCGCCAAATATAATTTAATACAAAATCTAAGTTTCTTTGACTATAGTGGTCCTGACAGAATTCTGTTATATTCTACTTTTCCTCACTTATTTTGTGTTTGTTAATTTATTTCATAACTGCTTACTCCCAGTGAACCATCACGCCCAGTTCAATAATTCAGCCAGACAGTTGGATTGAATTATGACTGACCTGACCCACAGGGAGAGGGTCCGTCATGGAGTCGTCTCTGTGTGTGTGTGTGTGTGTGTGTGTGTGTGTGTGTGTGTGTGTGTGTGTGTGTGTGTGTGTGTGTGGG